>DWON01007016.1:0-13319 GCA_018251015.1 Phocides pigmalion okeechobee
CGTGCGTGCGTGCGTGCGTGCGTGCGTGCGTGCGTGCGTGCGTGCGTGCGTGCGTGCGTGCGTGCGTGCGTGTGTGTTGCAAGTGCCTTCAATCACATTTTACAGGCAAAGACGTGAGTTTATTCATGATGGTTGACGATTCCTTGTCGCGAATTCACAAACACCCAGACCCAGAACAGAACCATATCTATATAATCTCAGTGTCCGGGAATCGAACCCGTAACGTTTGCGTGACAGACCGGAACACGGGTCACATAAACCTCTAATGGACATACCGAACGGATTTAACAATTATACGTAACAAGCGTTACATCCGTTGAAAGTATAGCACGTGTTCAAACATCCGTGTCTATCCCTTTGATTTCATGGCGTGCTGGTATTTTGTTAATCGTTCCGTGAATTAATTCAAAATTAAAATCATCACGACCGCAATGCTGGCCTCTTAGGTCCGGCGTTTCAGTCCCTCGCACGCTATTAGAGATTTGACAGGCTGTTCAACCGGGGAGATACCACGGCCGCCCTTATCATCCGCCGTGACGTAATTCTTGTTTCCGTCGGGGAGGTGCGGTTGTCTGCTAAACTTAGAAGAGGGCGACCATCTTCGTCCTCAGGAGTAGCAACGTATCTACGTTCGAGCTCAGATAGGATATCAGTCGTATTTGTAATTGTGCGTGGATGTCTATGGGCTGCGACTATTTAACATTAGGTGGTTTGCATGCTCGTTTGGTACTCTTCTCACATAAGAGAAAGTTATTTTGCCCGATACTTTGTACGCGCTAAATCGTTGTTACAATATTGACAATATTTCAACCTTATTCGCCCTTTGGTCATTTCCAACATTCCTTTCTTAGTAGTCATGGTATATAAAAAAATATTTTCAAAATTTTAGGTCTCTAGGTTTTGTGGTTTCGACTATCTATGTATTGAGTGATGAATCTGTGAATCACCTTCCTCTTATAATTTTAAGTTTGTTTGTTAACTTATTGTTAAAACATTGCAACAATCCGCTACCACCACATATAATGGTATATTTTTCAATACACTATGATGATAGGAAAAAGTTAATAAACATATGTGCTACCATACATATTGATAGAAACATGTTTCGCCCCAAAACGGAGCATGATCAGGGTAAGTTTACTCTGCGTTGAGCAAAGTTACGCGTAATATTATTAACGCTTACATATTAAATCGGGTCAGCGTTACGGGAGGCGGAACTAAATTAGACCTTATTTCTCTAAACTGAAGATGCGCTTATAATTCACAGAAATATTGTATTTTTTAGCATCTGTGTATCATCTACGAATACAAAGACGTAATGCCCGCCTCCAGTCTTGTAGCGTAGACGTAAAAACAGCACATTTGTTCCCTCGTAATCCATATAAAAATTTCCGTACAACACAGGTGTGTAGGAGCCTCAAGCGCGTCGCGTCCAGAATTACACAGCAGTGTTGTAGCCGCGGGGAAAGTCTAACTATCTAAAATTTACTCCCGGATAAAACCTTATTCTAGTTTAACGAATCGAGCCTTCATACATTTCAAACCATACGCACTTATCTGAAAACAGAAGGCCTTGGTCCACATTTTAATTTCAACTTTATTCCAATCGCCATAAGGTTGAAATTTAATCGTACACCAATTTCTTTGTGCCAACAGACAGCTGATACTCAGCTGTTCACAAAACCTTGTGTAGTTGGTTAAGTTCTTATTCCCTTGAAATAAGCTTGAAAATTGTTCATTTGAGAAGAATTAGCTATTCTTGTTATGCGTCTACGAATCGTTTATTTGTAAAAATGTAACGCGTATACAATTTAATAATGAATCCTATTACGTAGTAATAAGGTCGAAATTAGCATGTGCAGATTGGAATTTCAAATTTGCCTGGATATTATTAGGCGATATTATTTTTTTCTGAAAGGGTCTTTATTCCTGTTGCTATGCACGCAGTCAGACTTATACTTCATACTTCGTCCATTTGCGACGATAGTATGACATTTCGAGATATATAGATAGGTATATTATATCGCTACTTCAAAACAAACGGGCCATAACGCGAATAGACCTAATTTTACAGGAGAGCCATTTAAAACTGATAAACAGGTGTTATACACTATTAGAAAGATATTTTTATTCTGCTCTTAATGGTTGATTCGGGGATGTGACCGACAAAATTTGAATTTTTACAATAAATAGGATTTTGAATATTTTTGATTTGTGGCCCTTTTGTTTTAAAGTAGCGATGTAGGCGCGGGGTATCATTAGATAAGCCATACAATGAAATGTAAAAATTTAAATCTCTTTCCTATTGTGACATCCTATGTGATATCGTCTCCTATCAGTGATAAGATTCGGCTTAGATTAATAACTAAATACAGTCAATCCCTAATTATCTTATTAATAATAGAAAGGGGTCAGTCATTATTTTACTACAATGTATTTTTGCATAATATCTGTTCCAATACTTGTAAAAATTCATTCATAATGCGTCATGAAGTAACTGTTGTGTTTCGGTTGGAGGTGCGGTTGCTACAAGCAACCATTAGATCAGTAGCAACGCTGAGCTCAGACTGCACCCTGTTTGAGGTTGTATGTGGATGTGCTGTGACTTAACAAATACAAGTAATGCTTTAGGGCGGATTATAAGGGTGCGGTGGTACCTCCCCGGTCGAATTATAGTTCTCCCACCTTTTAAGATGGTCGTCGCTTAACTGTAGCAATCGCACTTCTTCAAACAAAACACAGTTTTACGGTGGATTATGTGAGGTACCTCCCCCATCGAACTATTACTGAAATGAAACTCCATAACATATGTGCATATTTTTACGCTAAAAATTCCCTTAACTTGGGGTAATGTCGTAAGTTGTGAGGCTGTCCACACCGCACCTTTTCAGTGGCGGGAAATAAAAATAGTTATAAAACTTTTTATTACTGGTATTACAGGATAATCGTCACCTACACGCCGATTATAAGCCCCGTTGCTTAGGGTTATCGTTAGTATACTTACATCTCTAAATATTATAAAACAAAGTCCCCACATCTGTCTGTCTGTTTGCGATAAACTTAAAAAGTACTGGACGGATTTTCTCAGTTTTCAACAACAGGTAGAGTGATTCCTGATGAAGGTTTTGATGCATAATAAGTTTTTTTTTTGTAAATTGGGCGAGAAATTAAATAATTAAATTCAATATAGTAATTCAGTCGTCGTTCGAAATAGATGTTTCTAATTAGTTTTTGCAACTAGGTAATGACTGAATGCGTGTATGAAAGAAAAATAATGTAAGTAAATATAAACTCTATTACCCGAGCGAAGTTGGGCCGTGTTGCTAGTAAACTATATTATTAGATACATACTAGTATTTGACCAACTTTGTGTGCGTTTAAGTTGATACAAGAATTCGTCATTAAATTTTCTCTCGGTCTGTTAGCCAAAATCGATGAACAGATTAGATTGTACCCTTGACATTCATTAAGCGTATGTAAATACCTTATAATGAGATCTAATATTCGAATTTAAATCTATATTTACTCCGGAAGACGTGCAATTTCCAAATTCTTTTCTTACTGCTCATTTAGATTATCAGAGAACCAAATATAAATGTAACTTATAAAAAATCCCTAACTTAAATATATTTATTTATTTATTTATGGTTACACCAACAAAGTGAACACTTACACATTTACTACCAAGATATTACATAGAGATGAAAACCAAGTGTCACCTCAATTACAGGTGTAAACTACATGCCGGGAGAGGCTACAGGATAATACTTCAAATAATTTAATTGGCATTTACAAGATAAAATAAAAATTTGCATTAAAAATAAATAAAATCATTAAATCATATTACATTTACAAATTACAATAAGAATAATAAAATTAAGTTACAAATTGAACAATTACATCAATACATAAACAAAGAATTCAATTATATATCCGAATAAAGAAATGTATGTAAAAATTAGTGTACATGTATAAAAGTGAGTTGATAAAAGTAATAAAAAAATAATTGTAACAATAATTATACTCATTCAAAATTCATTCAATTGGCATTAAATAAAATTAACTTAAATCTATACAAAACGATAAAAACGTATGTCTATAATTTAAATTGTTTCGGATATTAACCTTTTAAATTGTGTTAGAGGGTTTGAAAAGATATCCACAGAGCTAGGTTTCAGTCCAGTATCAATTTGGTCGATTTTATTTTCTCTGACAATGCTTGTGTCGTGTACGCTGTTGTAGCTTGTTAGCATTCTGTTTAATGGAGCATAATGCCCTAAGTTAGATCGAGCAAACTTTTGTACAAATGGCATATATTTCAGGTATCTGGGCAATCTCTTAGGGATGGATATTTCTAGTTGGGATAATACATAAGGAGCATCGGTATAACCGTTAATATTTCTTAAAAAACATTTCTCCATATTAAATTGCACCCCTTAAATCCCCCTTTAAGTTTTATTTTCGCAAGAAAAGTTAGCCGATATCCATCTCAAAGGTCTAATCCTTCTTTTTTGTTAAAATTTATCAAAATTGGTACAGTCATTTTGACGTAAAAGCGAAACATACAAAAATACACTCTTGTATTTATGATATAAGTAGGATAGTACAATGTATACAATATTTAAAGCGAAGTGATATTTAAGTGATAAAATGGTTGAAAAAATAAAAATCTAAAAACGTTTTATGTACAAAGATTTTTTATAAAAAAACTATTAGTCTATACGCCTGTTACCGTATCACGTAAAACACTTAGCAGATTTGATTGATAACTTTTTCATTTTGTAGCTAATTAAATATTTCTTAGAGATTAGCCATTTGATTTTTAATTTAAAAAGACGTTAGGTCAAAAATCTATGTTTTGTATCTTCCATATTAATAATAATTGTATTGTTTACAAAAATGAAAAACAAATGAACACAAGGATTTAAACACAATTATACAAAGTGACAACCCTATAATCGCCGCCATGTTTAAAAAACATATTGACAGCTGTAGTGACATTCACTGAAATAATGGATACGTAAATAAACATGGCGGGCGCAATTATAATATAAATCGACTAATCAGATATTTGATACACCTAACGATAAAAAGGCCAACTGTTTGAACCAATTAAACTTTTTTATTATCTGTAATAGCTACTTTCGCGCCAACGAAATGGCGCGAACTTTAATGTCATTTTGACAGTTATGCCACACTCGTTAGAATGATTAATGGCAAAGAAATTTAATCAAACAGACGTGTGTGTCGTAAAATTGTTGATATACAATTACCTAATGTAAAACTTGATAAGCAGTTGGTTTATGTGTTTATTTTAATGATTATTTACTTAATTATTTATTACCTTTGTTTTCCTTTCACGTATAAACAGTTTTTCTTATAAACAGAAACTTACAGAAGAAACATTGAACATATGTATGTTGTAGTATGTTGCAGACTACACTTACAAGCAACAACCATCTTAAATACAAACAAAAATTCAAATATTTTATTTCATTGTAAGCTATTTACATACACTTAATTATTGACAAGGGTACTATTTAATCAGTATACATAGCTTTGAGCGATGTTGGCTGAGGACCGGGATTTCTTCCCGGCTGGTGGAAAAAATCAGTGTTCACTAGTAACTACGAACTAGCTACGAGCTCAGACTGCAGCCTGTTTGAGGTTGTATGTGGATGTGCTGTGACTTAACATCAGGTGATCTGATACTTAGTACGTTGCCGGCTGTACTTAGAAATTGGGCCACCATCTTAGTTCCCAAGAGTAGTAACACTACGAGCTTAGAGTACTGTTCTGTTGAGATTGTATACGGATGTGCTGCTGTGACCACTTAAAATCAGCTGGACTGCATACTTAGTACGTTGCCGGCTGTACTTAGAAACTGGGCCACCATCTTAGTTCTCAAGAGTAGCAACGCTGAGCTCAGATGCAGCCTGTTTGTTCTTTTACAACATAAAATATTTAATAAAAAAACAACTTTAAAAAAATTGCTTTCACCTATTTTCTTAAAGATGCTAATTTCTTTCAAATGTATTTTATTTGTATTTAAGTATTCATGCACCAATTTTAAATTAATTTCATCGCGATATTTATAGACTTTAATATGTAACGGGTATTCACGATGAACGATATTAAATTGTCTTTACTTCGAACCAGTTGCATGGCTCGTGGACACGTTTTCGTGGTCATGTACATTTAGGTGGTAGATCCTGTACGGTTCGACGGTAGGTACCAACCACACCCATTTTTAATGTGAAGATACTTGCTTCGGTAGAAAGGTGTGGTTGGATAACTCCATAACTCTTGTTCTTTATGGAGTTGTACAGATGGCCGTACAGCTTGCCATCAAATGGACTGCATGTTCGTTTGATACTTCCATGTAATAAAAAAATCAAAATTGTGTTTTGTGAAATTTGAATTGAATATTAATTTCAAAAAAAATCAGGCTGTCATTTATCCCTTAACTTGTGGTATCTCTTTAAAGTCAAATGGGTCCAAACAGGCACTATACCCCTTTGAAATAAAAAAAGAGTTTTCCAAATCCCTTAATAATTTTGTGATTTTTGTGAATTTGTTATTTATTTATTTACATTAATATTACAGTAATGAAAATCTTAAAACTACTTATAATAAAAGCCTAACCTAAACAATCTAAATGGAGTCCGTGCCCATGTTGTGCCAAGAACGCTAACCGCATTCTTGCATTGAATAACGATCGCAATTGTCTGCGCTTGATATGAACCAGCCCTCTTGTCATCAGCGTTGATTCAACATGGAAATTGTTTGAAATTTTGTATTTATTCCTTTTAATTAATTGCTTCAAATATGCTTCAAAACATGAAGGATAAAAAAAGGCCTGCATAATTATTTTATTGTATTGTAATAGCAGCAGAAAAAGCCAGTATACGATAATAAATACAAGTAAAATAAATAAAGCGTAGTTATAAATTTTCAAACGCATATTTCAACAGTAACTAACAATAATCGTAAATTCTGAACAGACGCCTCAGTTCTCATTTCAAATGTTATGTCACAAAAATGGCGGGAAGGCAAACGTCAGTGTGACAGTTATTGTTTTTTAAAGCCACGTTACCTTTTTAGGCTTTGACGTGTTAATGTTTCAGCCGCGTTTAATCGATCATATACGGAATGTTTAGTACCTAATATACTCATAAATTGGGTTTTATGATTCTTTTATAAATACCTAGAATACAAAATTCAGATACACCTGTGCCTTTTTGTATTATATAGCATCAACAGAATTGGGACTCTTTTTGAAATAAAAATAATAACTATTTGAAATTCAAAATCAAATATTTTATTTAATTGTAAGGTATTTACATACACTTAATGAACGTCAAGGGTACAATGTAATCAGTGCATTGGCTTTGAACGATGTTGGCTGAGAACCGGGAAGAAAGCCGGCGGCAAAACTCTCGGCAGTCTTTTAAATCACTCCTTGATAAATAAACATTACACAGGTTTTTTTTATTAAGAAACGGGCATGCAGGCCACCTGATGGTAAGTGGTCACTGCAGCCCATGGACAACTACGTCTAATCTCAAATAGAACAGAAGTTCTGTTTAAGGATGGATGCAGATGCGTTCCTATTCTTGAGGACTAAGATGGTCGCCTCTAATAATGTATATTTGGCAACCACACCTCCCCAACCGAAACACAATACATGAAGAACATGTTGCTTTACGGCGGGCGGGCGGCAGCTTGACGGTGGCGGTGGTGCCGCCCCGGGAGAGCTCTAACGGCTCTACCACCTTTAAGTATAACTTTAGAAAGATGGTGGGGACACGAGACAGCTAATCGTGTGTGTCAGGATCTTTCCACTGTAATCTGCACACAGTTTCGAGTAAATAAAACTATTACTTGGGAAATAGAAATAGCCCGGTGATGTAGGCTCAGTCCCAGGCTTTCTCATCATTTAAATGGTCCTTACTGTCATAATATGCTTTTCGGCATAGGACTTGTTTTAGAGTTTTTTGAAAGGTAGAACCTACACGGTTTAACCGGCGAGGTACCATCGCCATACCCAGCATGAAGTTTAATTGCTTTGGTAAAAAGGTGGCGCTCACAAATAAAAGGACCTTTATACCTTTTACACGGGACTAAATTTTGGTATAAAAATACAAATGGACTCCACGGACCAAAGATTTCAAAACCAAAGAAATAAAATAATAACTTAAATAAAAATATTGCCATTTTGATTTTGATGGCTTAAAAGACAAAGGCACATTAAAAAACAATAACTGTCATTCTGACGTCTTCCCGCCAATTTTACGCGGCATAATTACATTTGAAATAAGAATTGGAATGAGCTCTCATATCTGAATGTAACTTGTCAATGCGTCTATTTTACTTCAAGTTACAATGAATGTCTATAAGCAGTGCCTACTTAACATCAGACGGACTGCACGCCAGTTTGAATAAGCGTTGTAGTTCTACTGACAATCTTATATCTATTTATTTGCAATAGTTATTACGAGCAAATTGATACCGCCCACCATTACGTTGTATTGAAGTCTGCTCCACTTCGATTTAATTCTGACATTGCCTTTATGAAATAAAATAAAATAAAATGTAATAGATAATTTACTATTTTAGTGATAATCTTGTATCATTCTTTGGTCTTATACTAGTTCTGCTAACTTGTATTTCTCTTATGAAGTACAAGCGACCCAGCCCAGCTTGGCTCCGGTAATAGAGTTTATATTTACTTACATTATTTTTATTTTATACATGCATCCAGTCATTACCTAGTTGCAAAATCTAACAATTAGAAACTTTTATTTCGAACGACGACTGAATGAATATATGGAATTTAACTATTTAATTTCTCGCCCAAGTTACAAAAAGACTTAACTTGTTATAAACCAAATTCTTTCCCAGGAATCACTCTACATGCTGTTAAAAACTGTGAGAAAATCCATCCAGTACTTTTTGAGTTTATCGCGAACCGATAGACACGACGGGGGACTTTATTCTATAACATTTAGAGAAGAGATATCTTTTTAAACACAAGATATTTTTTTATTTCACAATAAGTTTTTGTAAATTGTGGCTTAGAAACTACAAAGCTAATTATAATTTTACGAAGGACTATTTATATCGTAATGATAAATGAACATTTTAAGCGGAATTGTATATGATTAAAAGAATTGTACAATTACAAAGCTATATATAATGTATAATTATTTATTTATAGTAGAAAAAAGGAAATAGGACTATAAGACCAATCAGCTATAACTTCCAATAGGAAACCAAGAGATCTCGGCCTAATTCCCAAATCGAATGGACGATCTGAAAATCGCCAACATTCATAACAATTATTTCTAACATCTGGACATGACATGCTCTCCGAAGTACGGTAGCGTATAATATTTGCTACTAACGGTGAACCATCCAACTTTCGATTACGCTCAACTCTGGAGGATCTCTGCGCACTTTTTATGTGAGAAGAGTAGCAAACGAGCATGCAAACCACCTGATGGTAATAGTCGCAGCCCATGGACTTCCATGTACAATCACAAATAAAACTGAAATCCCATCTAAGCTCGAACAGATGCATTGTTACTCCTGAGGAATAAGATGGTCACCTCGCTTCAAAGTGTAGCCGGCAAGCGCACCTCTCCAATCGAAACACAACCAATACTTTACTGTCGAACTATAGTATCCCACCTTCAAATTTCACTTATTGTCACTAATGGTCACCCATCCAAATTTCGACCGCGTTTAATGTCGCGCAACTTCGTCTGTTAACTAAAGTAGCGAGCGTCCCACTTACAACTTATTACGTAATTTGTATCCTTATACCACCAATATTGATTATAATTTTCAATGCAGTCTTTTTTGTTCAATAAAATGTTTTATAACACACAAACCAACGACACGACATGAAAGGCTATTTATCCGCGATGATTGCAACATTGACCGCTGGGAAGCCGCCGGGTGAGCGCGTCCACAGTCTGCTCTACTTCATATTCAAATTTATGTGTTACTTTAAACTTCCGTTGCATTACGTATTACGTCATGTAATGTCATATTTGTTTATTTATAAACTAAATAAACTTTATTTCGTTTAAGTAAATTTTGTGATAGGGGATAAATTGCGTAATTCCCTAGATATAACGCAACAAATTGTATTCTAAAAGTCGGTTAAAACATTATCGCGTAATTTACGGTAAATAGCAGATAAATAAAAAAAAAATAAAAATGTAAACTAAGTTTCTATGTATAATAATGAATATTAGGAATATGTTTTTCTTATAATAAAAAAAATGATTAGACTTAAATCATTTTTTTTCATTTATTAGAAAGAGATTTTTAAAATGAAAGGTAATGTTAAAGAAATTTTGGTTTTTTGACAAGACTAGAACTTAGAACTCTACACGACAGTGGGACCAATACAATATACCCATAATATAGTGGTCACATTCAAGTCATATTTCTTAACATTTAAACTGCAACTCTGCGCTGAGTACTATAAAATAAAATGCAAATTTATTAAAAAGAAAAGATCTATTCATTGAATTGTCAGTTCACTGATTGTGATAGTAATTGAATACAATGTGTGTAAACATTTCATGTATTTAAATAAAATTGTGTACTAAAATAGTTTCGTTAAAACTCACAATATGTTATACACAATACTCATTCAAAGACAAAAGATTCTAGCCACAAATTACAAAGTAAACACCTTAATAAGCGAGCTGGAATTCTTGCCTAGCTTTCAAACTTAGCCTAGTGTAATTCATACTACCGTGTCTGCAAAACCCTTACTTTTAGAAACTACTCAAAAGTAAATAACTAATCCCTACTAATATTATAAATGTGAATGTAAGGTTGTTTGTGATGCTTTCACACCAAAACTATTCAACCGATGATCATGAAATTTTGTACACATATTCTTAGAGATATTAAAAAGAACATAGGATACTTTTTATTATAAAAAAATGTATTTTTTATATTTGCCAGACATGTATGTTTGTCAAAAAAATTGAAATTCTAGCAACTTCAAAGCCTTCAAATTAATATCTAATTGACTACAGCTCCAGCTGTTTTGAATTTTTTATATTTCATATTATTTACGATATTTGATATTTTTAAGGGTTGCACCGCGAGTGAAGCTGCTGGAAAAATCGAGTACTAAATAACTTTGTTTGCATTTTAGCTAATGACATAAACTATATTTATATAAACTCTTTTATAATTTCTACAATTATGATTATAAATTGTAAATATTATGAAATAGAGACCGTGGACCTAGAGACCGTGGAGAATCCTAGGAGAATTGAATAACAGTAAATTGCATTTTTGTTAGTACGACTCCATGATTTGAAGCCACCATATGTGTTTAAGTTAACATTTAAATTAAATTAAATACACCCACGAGTGTAATTGAAATCCATTAGACAAAATATTAATGGAATTTTAATGACACTAGAATCGTATATTTATCAAATAATTCTTATTGTATTTGTGTGCTATAATAATATACATATAACGTCTTAGAATACAAATGTAATATATAGAACAGTTGTAATATAATAAATAAATAATATATTTTGCTATATATTAACGTTGATTCATATGAAATCAAGATGTTTTTTGTAAGGAAAAGATGGATGTTTCGTAGTTTCTTTCGCCGCGTCTCCAAAACGAAACCTTACGAGTCGATAGTTTATTGACGTTCAAAAAGAGTTCTATAAAGAATAAAAATATATTGATTTTGATTTTAATAACTACGTATGTGATATCTTCTATTTTATATCTCATTAAGTTTTTTATTGTTCTTTTATTATTATATAAAGGTACCGAAAGAGCTTGCAGTCCATCTGATCTATAACTAACGGCTTGTAGAATGGGAGTCTCAATTTAATTCGATTACAGAGTAGACACATTGTTTCTCTCCCGGATTGTCGTATAGGTCAATAATCTGGCAAATACACCTATATACAGAAATGCAAGTAATATTTTACTCTAGGAATGAACGGTGCGGGAATACTTCAGCGTAACCGTATCTTGTAAAGGCTTATAGTTGATTTTATGTACCTAAAACTATGTGCAGAGAGTGACTGTACTTCTGCTCTCATGATAGGCTATGTATTATCACGCTATATTGGAACTGAGCAATAACCGAAAATAATTATAGTCGAAATAACCGTTTTTAATCAATATTTTCAAATTACTAGCTATGTAGTTTTTAGTAAACGATTGAATTTATTTCGCGAGTAAAACCACGGGTTAAGGCTAGTCTTATAGTGTCGTAGAACGCTTCATGTCGAGTCATATAACGCTTCTACACGTATATTCTCATACTACGATTTCCTGTGTTGTGGGTGCAGTGGATACACATAAATACACATAGACAAACACCCAGAGCAGAAATACACATATAATCATTATTTACATATGGCCCGGAATCGAACCTAGAACAGCGTAACAAACCCGTTTGGCTACCGCTATGCCGAGTACTCAAAGCGGAAATGAATAAAATAACCAAGTAGAGCAAAGTTCCTAGCGATTGCATTGCAGACCACACACATCGCGGCCTGCGCACGCGTTATCAACCAGACATTTCGTTTAATACAGCCACAACGTTACTTTTTACGTTTGCGAAACAAAAATCAACCTTATTTCTTTAGTAATAAGGTCCTCGAAAATCGAAGTAAAACGTTTGCGTTTCGAACGGTCTCGCCCTGTCTGTTCTCTGAACTCGATAATTGAATATCGACTCTATTCTTAACGTGTTAAGGCGTATTGTAAATGTAACTGTTGTTTCTGTAAAAAGATAAGTGTAAGTGTAACTTAAGTGTAAAGTGTAACGAAATTGATTTGTTTTATTTCGGTATCACGATTCAGCGATTCAAAGGTGCTCATTCTTAATAATATTTCTTGAATATATTGTTTATTGTAATATTGGTTGACAATTTGGTTGATTTTTTTTGTAAAATTACAAGCGTTTTACCGCGGTTTTACTCGATGTAAACGAGGCAAGTGCAAATGTCGTCAATTATTTTTGGTAGATAAATCGTAATGCTTTAGAGCGAGAGATGTAAAGAGTATGGAGAGGGAAAATAGACAGAAGGAAAGAGTAAGTAAAGAGGGAGAGAGTGTATGAGAGAGGGAGAGGGAAAGAGTAGGGAGAGAGGGGGGAAGAGCTTTTTATTTGAGAAATGCAGCAAATGAGTACGCAGACCACCTGTACCTCAGGTCTGAGGTTGTAGCTAGTGTTGTAAAGGACTCGAGTCTTTTAGTCTTAATTCGATAGACTCGGCTCAATTTTATAGGACTTATGAACTAAC
>DWON01007017.1:0-13318 GCA_018251015.1 Phocides pigmalion okeechobee
CAAAAATCTTTAATCGAGAGTACCCGGTAACTAGCAAAATGTATAAATGCTGCGATGATATTAGCTTAAAATCATATAATACCAGGGTTCGAATCCCTGGGTTTAATTTTTCTTTTATATGTGCGTATAAAAATCATTTATTAAGTGTTTTGACGATTAAGGAAAACATGTTAAGGAAACCTGCATGCTTGAGTTCTATTCAAAGGTCTTAAAGATTTGTGAGGTGTACCTGCATTCGGCCAGCCTACTAAAAGTTCAATTAAATTCAATTATCTATAAAATATGTTCACATTTGACCAGAATTTTCTGAACTTTGATCTCTGGATTAGCGTGTTTATACAAAAAACTCTTTAGCATTATATTAACAAATATCTGAGCATTATGATTTTGAGAGTTATGATTTTGACCGGTATATATATATGTTTATTTGCTCCCTCTTAACTTGAAAGGTGGTAGAGCCGTTAGATCTCGCCAGGGGCGATACCACCGCCACGCATCCGCGTCCATCCTTAAATAGAACTTCTATTCTATTTGAGATCGGACGTGGTTGTGGTTTCTTACTCTTTCGCAATTAAAAAAAAAGCACTTTCATAATTTGACAAAATACGGTTACTTTAAAAGAGCGTCGTCATCCGCTGATTAAAGGCTACATGACGTCACTTTTAATTAAATATGGCGTCTTCTAGACCACGACCACGGCCATCCTCTGAACATCACTAAGAATATGTATTAAATGCGATGAAATAAATTACGTGTAGGTAGTTTATTTAAAAAAAGATCAATATTTAATAGTTTGTGCATAACAATTTCAGGTGAGAACATTTTAATGTCTCACATGTTAGTGTAATTTTTCAGTATTTTGATTCTTTCTTTTTGATATAGTTTTATTTACATCTTCTACAATTTTACACTGTTTCAGATATTATTTCGATATTATAGAGAACACTTGCAAAGTAGGTGTTTACGGCGGCTGCGGTGGAAATGGGAACAGATTTGGGTCATTCATGGAATGTATGGTGATATGTGGCAATCAGTATCGGTCCTCTCAAGTATCTTATGCTTCAAATGAAAATTAAATTTTACTTCACTTGATTAGTTGTTTATACTGGCATCCCGTATTTAGGGTCCTTAATTCCTTTCTGTTTGACTGTTAGTCCACTTGTTCACAACAATAAATTTGTATTGAATTATGTAAAATTATTACAAGTGACACTCCACACTTGTAACTGAGAGATTTAAAAAACGGTCGTACGTTACTTTTTCCAAATTTAGTCTCAAGGCAGCAGCAATACATTTGTAACAGACATTTTTTATGTGAGAAGAGTAATAAACGACCTCTCTGGTCACTTGATGTTAAGTACACGTTGCTATCCATGAATATCAACACCAACATCGACATCAATTAATTCAGGTACAAACTCCAACAAGACTAAGGCCCTAACTGAGATCAAACGGAGATGCGTTGCTATTCTAAACTCCCACTAAAGGTGGGAGAACTATTGTTCGACCGGGGAGGTACCAACGCCGCTCTCATAATCCGCCGTAAAGCATTACTTGTGTTTCGGTTAGAGAGTATTGAATCATATTATCGGGATTAAGGTAGATTGACTTCATTATATTGATACGCCCATCACATTAAGTGTTATCTGATCTGTGATTATATATTAGTTAATAACATAAGCGGAAAATTTGTTACGGACATGCATGAACTAAGGTGAATTTATTATCGTAACAAGTTTTAATGTGTTACATTATATTGCATTAAAATTAGTTATGGTCTATAATCATATAGTTAATAGGTAGTTGAACTATTGTTTTATAAGGGAGGTAATATGACCGCTCCAATACTTCTCCGTAAAGCAATTATTGTGTGTTGATTGGATTGTCGGCTGTAGCGACAAGCCAAGCGACTATCTTAAGCTGTAGGAATTAGAATGCGTCAATGCATGACGTCAGCCAAGATTTTTGTTGCGTTTAAGGTTGTTTGTGGTCTGAATGCTCGTTTGCGTCTTTTTTAAAATAAAATATAAAAAAAATGTTTTAAAGTGGTAGGTACATTCTATTGTTCAATCAACCAAGGACACCAGTAATATCTATTTCTAGCGAAGAATAATGTTTATTTTTCGATAGAAAGCGGTTGTCGGCTCACATATATACTCGTACATATGATCTTAGTCCTCAGGAGTAGAAATATGTGAACGATTTCAGGTTGGACTCTTGTGCCGTATTGAGTCGGGTAGCGGTGGCTGCTTAGCATCAGGTGGAATGTATGTTTGTTGGTACTCCAGAGGATTAGAATTAAGAGGATACAGTAGTCACTTTATTACCTTTCTTTCTCAATTAAATTATCAATTCTATAATAATTTTAAATAAAACGACTTATATTATTACGCATACGATTGGGCGTAAAGTATTTATACAAAGATTTTTAGGGGTATTTTATTTATTTTTAGTTTTTGTACACGATATTATACAAAAAAGAAAGGTATATATTAGTAGAAAATAGTACAAAGGACTGCTTATTTCATAATGAAATCTCTTCTAGCAGCCTCAGCATCGGAAAGTGTATATTAAAAGCAAATCTAGCGTTAAATATTAAACGTTAAACATTCTATTAAATGCATATTAATTGCATATAGTTATATATATTTCTTATGTTCTCATATAATTTTATTTCAAACTTAGGTGTTCCTGAATAAAAAATAGTCCTTGCAGTGGGGAAAACTCGGATAAAGCTGGGCGGTGAAGCTTGATTGCAATAAATTATAATCAGCGTTGTGGGTTCCGCAATTGTTTACCGGTACGAGGGTTCCTGATTAAGTGCTCGTTCCTATCGATCTCGATTCTTAAGAATTGATTCGACGCTTAATGTTAAATATTGATATTTATTTTGTTGTACTAACTGTTCTTTTTACTCCCAACGTATTAAATTTAACTTTTACCACACTAAGTTAATCTGAAATTCAGTACTTTAGGTATGTATGATTTTATGTATGTTTGCAAATGTGTGCGTATGTATGTAGTTGTGAGTGATTTCATTTCGTTTTTGAAAAATGATTAGTAATTCGATTCATTAAAATATGTCGATATTTTAGTGCTTGGGTTTTAGGTTTTGATGGTCGGCTTCTAATATATATTTTAATTAAAATCGCCGGTTTGCGTGTCAACCATTCTACTCATGACTTCACCGGATATTGCTAAATCGAAACTATGAACAATTCAATACAAATAGTTACTGTGAATTTCCTTGGACTAATTTTAACTAGAATCGTTAATTTCCAGTTCTTTTTCCCACTTTAAAATCTTTTACAGTTTTTTTTTCCAATTGCAAGTTACACAATAAATATTATCAGCATCATTTTGTGATGAGAATTACGAAGTTGTTCTATCAGTAGCAATAGATTATTCTTAGATTTTAATTACCTCTGAGCCCCGTGAAGCAATAGTGGAAAGCTATCCATCAGCCTATAGGTAATCTCCGTTCTTTCAAGATTTATTTCCCTTTCCCTTCCTTGAGTGGTATTTACTTTTTTTTTATTCAATGGAATAGAGCCTATCTGAAGGTGTGACTTGTCGCTGTCGTTCAAGGACATCTGTATCGCTGTCGTTAATTTGTAAGGGTGCTGACAACTATACCGAAATGCAACTGCACCTTACAATCGAAACGCAAGGATTGTTTCACGTCTAATGGACGACACGATGGTCGAACCATACAGATCCGACTACACAAGGATCCTCATCCTAAATCCAGCATTTACATGTCTGCTTGAGCGGGAATCGAACCCCAAAACACTTAGCGTCTTATACCGGTCTGGATATCGTTATTTCACACGGGTCATTAAACATCAAAAGAAATTATAAAATACTCGATTGAATTTCACTATGTATACCTATTCTTTTCATAAATGAATCTTGGAAAGTATTTTTGCGAACAATAATCTCGCTTCGACGTTTTTACAACTAAAATGCTTAAAATTGTTTTAAACTCAGCGGTTTGGTCGCATTAACAAGTCTTAAAAAGTAGCCCGCAGTCAGTTTCCAGAATATTGTGCAAATTTTATTATAACCTCCACTTTTTAACTACAATCGTTTTAAGGGACGCTCAAACAACTGTGTACCCATTTTCATTTTCAACCAACTTCGAAAACAAAGGTTTTTTTATACAATTTTAAACTACTTTTCGGCGTGATCTTGAGCTATGCAACTGGTTCGAAATATCGGCAATTAAAAAGCGTTAATCGTGAGTATCCATTATATAAAGAAAAATAAATAATAGCTAAAAAAAACTAAAAAACATTGTATAAAAAATCCATCTAAAAAAACTATACTATATAACATTTTTTTATAATATTGCATTGTTATCGGTCCTTGATACGTGTGCAAAGTTTCAAATTAATCAGACATCTGGAAATCGTGAAAATTATTTCAAAGATTCTGTTACATACATAATTACAACCCAAGCTAATAAAAACGTGTTAAAAAAGGTTTTCAATTAGTGAA
This sequence comes from Phocides pigmalion okeechobee, assembly GCA_018251015.1. NCBI lineage: Eukaryota > Metazoa > Arthropoda > Insecta > Lepidoptera > Hesperiidae > Phocides > Phocides pigmalion. The sequence continues at coordinate 4,501 of DWON01007017.1, forward strand.
GAATCGTTTGTTTGATTTGAAATTCATTTTATTTTTGTGTATAGAACTATTTAAATGGAACAAAACCACGATGCACTATTTTTTTTTATGTGAGAAGAGTGGCAAACGAGCATGCAAACCGTTCAAAGTGGAGCCGACACGCATTATTTTCATGTAACTAGCAGCTTAAGTAACTCTCGCGATCCAAAATACACAACATAGAGGATAGTAATTTTCCGAATCAATTGATACTTCTCGTTATAATATGGGTAAACCCCAAACCATATTTATATTGTAGGCTATTACTTATTCTAATGTATAATACACATTTTTATAAAGATGTATCAAGATTCATTCATAACTTTTTCTGTTAAAGAGTTTGCATTTTGAAACATACATATAAAGTCTCAAACTTTCGTGTTATTAGGATTTAATAGATTAAGGAATTTAAAGGTCGCATACACACATACACACACGAACACACAAACACATCTATAGACACTCACAGATATACTTTATGTCAGTTTAGTTAATTACCTTAATCTATAATAAGCTAATTAAAAACTAGATGTAGACTGTGGAAGAGCAGTTTTTTTTAATACAAGCAACCTGTGCTTAAAAGAAGGCGCTGGCCCCTAGTTACTGTAAGTCAAAGTTTGTTAAAGAAAATTAAGAATTACTATTATTATTATTATTATTATTAAAGGTGGGAGAAATATAATTCGACCGGGGAGGTACCACTGCCGCCCTCATAATCCGCCGTAAACCAGAACTTGTATTTCGGTTGAAAAGGTGCGGTTGCCGGCTACACTTTGAAGTAAGGCGATATTTTTGCAGAGATATTTGGCTGGATACCGATTATTAAAAAGAGACCGAAGAGACCGAATACCGAATAGTGACCGAAAACCGAATAGTCGCCGAGTATTCAAATAGTTGTATTTCTGTATATTTTGTGGCAAATCCTTATAAATCGGACACCATTGTTACTAGTGCTAAGACTAATTTCACATTAGAAATATTTTTTGGTCAACTATTTGTTCTGTGACCAGAAAAAAATACATAAAATTGTAATTTTGACATTTTTATACTTTAGTTTTCATCTTACTTCAATCGGTCAGAATTACTTCACGGTAGAAACGGATGTAGCGATGGTACACAAAATTGAATTGTACAACTATGAATGTAAGATCTAGTAGTCTTTTGTTCTTTTGCCCTTAGCATTTCTCGGGCAGTAGTTAGATATTACGAAATCTCATACAATCTTTCAACATTTATTTTGTCCTTTAACGCGTGGAATTTCCATAAATACTACTTCTCAGAACTATCTGAAAATATAAGATTTTAGCTTCAGTGGTTTTAAGTGGTTGAGCATTGATATTTCTGTCTGCCAGTCTCCTTGTTCTTTTATATTTATATAGATAACACTTGATATGATTCACTAAAATTGCAAGTGTAGTCTCACCCTAAGAGATCGTTATAACCCGCCGATTCTGCAAAAAGTTTATATTTCATTTACCCCGCCGGCGGACTTTTAAATAAAAATAGTTTGAGCTTCGGTTGGCGGGCTAGCAATTACCGGGACTCGGCGTAATCCTGGCGACGAAGAAAAAGTCTCCTAATTAATAGTAGAGCTTCAGGATTAATTAGCGAAGATATGCCGCACTCGGCTCTTATTATTCGGATTTTGTGAGCCGCCTCTTCGTTCGAGTGTGCTCATTTGTGAGATTATTTTTGTGGTCGGTACTGAGATGAATATTCTTTTATGAGGTAGCCATTGGGAATTACAGAAAGAAAGGAATTTGTATGTATTGTAATCAACCAAGTACGGTCAACTAGAGGATTTATTTTACTCGCAGAGTTGAGTATAGTTAAGCCATAGTCCATCATCTGCGTGTAGGTAGGTAAACCTCACTTGTTTTTATAAACTTTATAAAGAATTTTCAAGCATATACATTTACACGCTGACAATCTGCGTGTAAGTAGACTTCACATAGTTTTATAAACTATAAGAAGAATTTTTAAATATATTGGTTACATCACGATGTTTTTACTATTAAAACAAGTGATACCTAAAAGTTTTAATATCTATGTACATAAAGTAAAAAATTGTATTCAACCCTCAGACTTTTTTGAAACAGTCAGTCCTACCAGAGGGTTATGTGCTAGGCGTTTAAACTTATGTCATTTTAAATAGTGCCCACTAAATACTAAAATTGTACCAACATCGTGGCATCTACTGAAGGAGAAAAACGAAAATGGAAAATGGAGAAGCGTTTGTACAGATACGTGCAAATTGTACATTGTGCTGCAAGTTCGTTAGGCCGCTTTTTGTTACGTTTCGTTTGATTCTCCAATATCGGACAATTTGGAGCGAACTGCTCCAAAATTAGCGAAATTGGAACAGAGGCTGAGCAAGCGTCATTACTCTCAATTTGGAAATTAGACAAAGAATAATCTTTTGCAAAGAAGTTAGGCACTTATATATCTTGTAGTCGTATTAAGTTGTTGTTAAAAGCTACTTTGCAACAATCCGCCTCTACAATGGTATGTTCAAAGTATGTACTATGATTCATTACTAACGGTCGTCAGGTGCTTTACCACGGGAATGTGACCACTTGATATGATCACGTGAAATAACAAATGTTTCTTTTTGGTTTACAAAACGGATACTAACTATCTTATAACTATTAACCTTTTAACTATCTTATAGTCATTATTGACTAAACTTTATTGAGAAGGCAAACAGTATCTGCGCAAACCTCTCGACAAAGCGGTAATTTTCCAATTCCTACTTTAGTCTCCTACTAATAGGACTACTACAGTATTCTAATTGTCGTGATTCTACTATTCATAAACAGAAAAAGACATATCACAAAACAATGTAAACATAATATTTCTAGCGATTTTTACAATTAACTAATACTACTTTTACAAAACGCCGTGACCTCAAGCCATGAAACTGGTTAGAAATATGGGCTTAAAATAAAGTATAAATGTCGTGATAATATTAGTTTAATATAATTTCTAGCGTTTTTCTCCCGATCTACCTTAGCCAACAGGGCGCTCAAAGCCGATGTATTGATTTTACACTGTACCCTTGACGTTCATTAAGTGTATGTAAATACCTTACAATGAAATAAAATATTTGAATTTGAATTTGAATTTGATACAATCCCTTATTTTCAATTTATTTTACACAATGAAGAAACATTTCCTTACTCTTTAACTGTATATTGGTATACATTGGTGCATTTTATGAATTTATCATGTAAAATACAGGATGATGACAAATTTTGTTACTAGTAACAGAAATTAGTACCAATATAAACACTCTCATAATCCGCCGTAAAGCAGTACATGGAAACACATAGTGAGTCAAACTTTACCGTGAAAAAAACTTTTGCAGATTACAAAGTAAAATTCGTTTTATTCGAATAGTATAATTATCATGACGCTGGAATAAACACAGAGAATAATTGATGCAGGATTGGAGAAAAAAATCTGTATCATAATAATCACAAAACTAAAGTATTATTTGAGATCGTACTCCTGGCGAGTAAGATCATCGCAACGCTTGTATAACAGGCAACTGCCTCTTCAACCGAAACAAAACTTGTTTCCGAGTAAAAACTTGATTATGAGGGCGGCGGAGATCCCTCCCTGTTTATATCATACCTATTTTCGATTATTTTCTGTCGTAAGTTCTGCAGTTTAGTCAAACGATTACTACGCAAGAGATTTCTGTAATTCAGTCCACGCAGATTGAGTAACGCGCCAAAAAGATTGCAATTTATTAATGAATGAGGAAAGACCGGGCCTGTTAATAAAACGAGGATGAATGAAGTTAATTAATAGCACAAATCCATTCATTAGACTCGCGTCTAGCAAATCCGTATGGTTTTGTCCTGGTAAAGGATTTGCGCTATCCGTAATTGGAGCCAAATTTATCGCGTTTTCACGGTAGATTTATAGTCAGAAGGATAAAGTCATTTTTAAATGAACAAACAGCTATCCGCTACACTATATCAAAGCTTATCCCGCTAGATTTATTTAATAATCTTCATTATTGTATAAAAATGAAACGTTGTCAGTTTGTAAATTTGACTCTTCTACATTTTGTACACAAGATGCCTGTACCTCTGTTCTCGTAATGGGCTATGTGTTATTATACATGAATAGGGCGACGTAAAGTAAGGTAAGGTAAAGATTAAGGTAATCTATAAATGTACACGTAAAATTATATTTCTAAGTAACTTTTTCAAATTATATGCACAGTTTAAACCTGTATTTTACGGGTAAAGACGAGGGGTAACGCTAATTTAATATAATATGCGGTTGATGTCAATAATAAAGGCAGTGAACGGACCAAAACAAACGTATGGGAATTTTTTTATTAACAGATGTACATAAATAATTACAACAAAATATACACAAAGTAAAATCTATGCAGACATAAAACACCCGATCAATTTACATTTTGCAAATCGCCATCGGCAGGATAAATCGAAAGTGATTTAAGTACTAGAGTTACTTGATTGCATTATCGGGCATCGATTGTGTGTATCGGATTACCTCCCTTTGTATTTAGAGCCGGCTAAAGCCTGGAAAGTGAAAAATTGTTTTAAAGCGCTGAATATCTTCGAGTAATATTTCGCGGAGCTGACCGATGTGTCTGATCTAATTTTTCTGCATCTTATTTTTCTGCCGCCTGAAATACAAAAGAACCAATGTTCAGATGTACCTTAGGTATAAAACTAACCTTATTCCGTTACGTACAAGGTTGATATTTACATGTTCTTACCATCTCGTATCGCATCTCCTCGCTGATGCGCTCGCAAAGATCAGTTGGAATGTCGTTTTCAGTTACTTCTTGTAACACATACTTTAGTTGCGACGTTCTGAAAATAAAGGGAAATCTAAAATTGTCTAAATTCAGAAGAGGAGAAGTCAACAAACATTTCACTTTCATTAAATTTGTACATACTAATAAATACATTGGGACTTTAAGCAAATGAAGGTCGCATTTGATTGTAATTGGCAGTTTCGGGTGGTAGTGTGTGGTTATCGACTACACTTACAAGCTTAACGACAGTCTTCGTCTTTAGGAGTAGCAACGCATCTGTGTGTGAGTTTAGATAGAACTTCTTCCTTGTTTGAGGTTGGGTATGGATATATATAGGCACAGATATCACTTCAATATCATTTGCTATCCTTCTTATATAAAAAGGTGGTCTTGTTTAGAAATGGTTGGTATGGTGGTATTGGGTATTGGTGATTAACGGTGTAGGTTCTATTATATGATTATTATTGATGGTTGATATCGAATAAAACTGGTTGGAAATTCTCATTACCGCTCGGTAATGTACAATTATGATTGGTTACGGGTAATAATTTAGATTTACGGGTGATATAAAACAAATAACAATATTTTGTTCAGTTCTGTATGAAAACGGGGACGTCCTGCACCTATTCCACTACTCATACTCTGGCCCTTTACCCGGGTTCCCTCTTTACTTAGGTTTTTGCTCAAGAGAGTCAAATAACCCTGGGATGGATCGCGCGGCGACAAGTTCTGCGCGTTCGATACTACAATACCATAAAAGGAACTCTTACTGTATATAAATGAGCATGTAGGCGCTAGTGGCTTTCCTCGCCAGGTACGGCGCGTCTTCCTTCCCCCCGAAGTTGTACTCCAGCGCCTCTTGCTTCGTACAGCGCGATACTACGTCATCATCGAACTTGCACCACTGTTGGATGGTAATAATTCTCCTTTAACATAGGTTTCCTCATTATTTGAAGAACTATTGTATTGTACCTATGACATATTTAAAAAGAGTATCGAGTTTTTTCCGTATACTTTTTTTTCCTGTCAAAGGTAACTTACTGGAAGCTCAATGCCGATAAACTGATTTTACATTGCAACTTTGACATTAATTATCTGTATGTAAATAATTTATATTGTAATAGAGTATTTGAATGAGAATTTTAGTATTTTAGACTTGATACAACCTGTATTCAACCTGTGTCTCCAATAAATATGTTTGACTTTGGCTTTGATAAAATTATTGGTGCCCTCGGGGGTAAAATCAACTCAAATGAACAATATGATGACAAGCGGCTTATCGCCAGGTGGTGGTGGCATGTCGCTATTCTTTGGGCATGAATACATAGGTATGTATACTTAAGTATGTATTCATGTTCAAAGAATTGTTTTAATTAAATTCAATATCATGTCTAGATTATAATACGAGTTACATTACAGTCTGTTTCTATTCGTCACTTGAATGAGACTTCCGGGTTCCTTCTCTGATCTAGCTCTCCTCTGGATCGATCCGGCGAAGGATCACGCGTTTTGAAGATTACTTAAAATTGTTATCAATATCAACTCCGTGACAACACTGTGCTACAAAAGCTTTCTGCCACCAAATATGAGATCAAAATTCCTACTCTAACCGCTTGCGGCTTCAAGATGGACGTGTTAAGACTAGCAAGGGTAATGTACAGTTTTAAATAAACAAATAAACAAATCGAATGTCTTATATATTATGCCCTTTGGAAAAGTAGCAGGGATATATTGCTGTTATTATTTCTTACAAATTAGCCTAGCGAAAAGGCAGACGAGCTCCCTAATGGAAAGCAGTTATCGGCGCCAAAAAAAAATTTGTAACGACAGAGGAGTGGCCAATGCACCACTGGCTAGGAACGTGAGCTCTCTTTAGAAGAACCTTACATCACGTTCAAATAGAGGAAGTTCATTCCATATCTTACAAGTACGTGGCAAAAAACAATCGTGGAAATAGCTGTCAATTCTGCATTCAGCATTCAGCAAAAATATGAGTAGTCAAGTATAGTTTTGCTACCGTCAAAAATATTTCACTGCTCACCTTCCCATCGCCTTTCGGGTTGATAAAAACAACATAATGTCCCCCATGATTGTCACCAGAGTGCACCAACACTGCGTGGAGAGTGTAGTGTGCTGGTATCTGAGGTATTTCCTGAAGATATGGATCCAGATTTACTTCTTCGTAAAATTCAAATCTGAAACAATTGTTACTTTTGGTTTGTATATAGAAGCAACTGTGTTATTGTAGGTAATATAAAGAATAACATAACGTATGATGCACGATCTGGAAATTGTATCTTGTAGGAAATAAATTACACTTTACGGCATGGTAGTAGAACTAAAAATATGAAGAATCAATCAATCAAATCGAGGTAAATGAACACAATTAAATTAGTTCTATATTAGGAGAACAACTGGTCAGCTGGACCAATTCTCATTCATTCTCATACTTAATTCTATAATCAGGTTGAGTGACTTTTTTACCTATTTTCAGTTTAGAAAGAAAGTTAAATTGAATCAAATTGTTCTGGAAAAATGTTCCAGCAGCAGTATAGGGGTTTTAGCGAGTAAAAACCTCATAAAATCCTATTTATTCTCCAAATGAACCGGTGTCTAAAGAAAATCTCCCGCCCGAAAAAAGTTTAGTTTGCCACTTCTATTTCGTAAACACTGACCTATCGTTGAATTTGATAGAAGCGTCGCTTTGTGGGTCGTAGTGGAAGCGCATGAGGTGCAGATGAAGTACTGGCGGGAACACGTCGAATCGTACGCCCTTCTCCGCTTCTTGTAACCCGTGTTCACCTGCATCGTACTTGTTTTCGCCGTCCAGGAGCTCCGTGCTTATGTAGTCTTTGAAGGACTCGTATACTGCAATTATATTTAAAAGTAGGATTCTGCTTATATCATTGAAATTGTTGTGGCCACCTTTTACTGATTTGTTTTGATATCTGATTTAAGTTTAAATTTAAATTTAGTGGGCTAAAAATAAGGTTCAAAGTTAGACAAAACTCAAAGTTGAATGACATTTATTTAAAATTGAACCTCACAGAATTCTTTTTGAAGATAAAAAAAAACTATTACAGCTTCGGGAACTCCTTCGCTACGGAGAAGAAGCGGCAAAAGAAACTCCGTAAATTTATTCAACATATTCGTTAATTAACTTAGGTGTTCCGATACATTGGATTAAATGCTTATAATGCAATTAAATAAGAAAAGCAATGTTGTGAGTAAACCTCTTTTCATATAACAGTAAGTAAACAAGCATGCAGGCAGGCCACTTGATGTTAATTAGACGCTGCAGTATTTAACATCCTATGTAGAATCGTTTGCTAGGTTGGATACCATACATCCGTATCCAACCTAGCAAAAATTCGACGCTCAATCCGTGATATTTTTCAAATCACTTTAGTTATTAGAAGAAAGCAACTCTAATACCTAATGGTAAAGACAAAAACTCACTATTATCTTTTCCCCTAACGCTAAGTTGAATATCATAGAATGTCTCCACGCGGGTGCTCGTGCAATTAACGTTTTTACACTTGATAAAAGACGTCATTTTTCCTTCGAATAGCTTCGGTACAGTCCCTTCGACTACTGTTCCTTTCATTTTGTTTTCCAGCTTGTCTAATAACACCTTTGAATGTAATAGAATCTATTACTTGCATCATCAATATTTCCTCGATATGTGAATAGTTTACTATTATCCATTTACTCTATGTTTATAATAGTGTATACAAATAAATAAACTACTGAAAAGTGTGTCAGAATTTCAGAAATCTACTGTATTATATACATTTCTTTTTAAATCTATGATTAAAATAACTTTTTTTAATACTGCAAAATACTTAATGAAATTGATATTGATTATGAAAATAGATACTATATAAGATTTTTATATCTCTTTGGATAATATATATAATACAATAATTACGATTTAATTTATCCTGGTAACTGCGCATAATTTCCTGCATAAAATTGTTTGTTAAGAAAGAGAAA
>DWON01007018.1:0-13318 GCA_018251015.1 Phocides pigmalion okeechobee
TATACTTTTAAAGCTAGCTATGTACATATATTTATAATTTTATTCATGAAATACCCTATATTGTCTCAGTAAAACATATATATATATATAGTTTCACTTAAAATATATATATATATATATATATATATTTTCACTTAATATATATTTTTTACTTTTAGGGAAATCTTTAGCGTGCACGCTTGCTTGTTTAGTACGACTTTGAATGTTCGTGAATGAAACTAAATAGTTTTTACTACACACTAGATGTCTTCCGCCTTTAAAAATCCCTCTCACAAAGCCGTGTTACATAGCCACATCTGCGTCTTCGTTTTGTGTACTTCTCTTACAAAGACAATTTTTCACCAAACACCGTCATCACTTCCGACTTCAAATTGTAATAAATTTTAATAGAGTACATCAATTTAATAAAGACTAAGTGTTACCTGAAACTATGAATTCTGAATCTTTTGATTTCAATTGAGTTTTGATTTGACGCAATTTTTAACACGCAGTGAAACAGACAGACAAAATTCTAGAAATTTATAATATTATTATTTCTATGTCCCCCAAACTACATTTTTTGCAAATATATGCGATGCACAGACCTACGTATCTTCCGTTCTTAAAATGACACATATTAATAGAATCTAGGGATCAAGTACGTCTTTAAGAATAAATAACAAGCAAATAAGGCTTCGTATGTTCTCTTTTATGGTATCCTAGTATTTGGCCTGCAATCGCCGCCTCCGTATTTTCTGCAAACTGGAACATTTCTTATGAAAGTAAGTACCGTGCCCAGCTGTACGTCATAATGGGAAGACGATACGGCTTCTTATGAAGTTTGTTTTGAGCTCCTATAGATATTGGATATTTATTTAGAATTTATATTCTCCTAGTATTTCTTCTGCAACAGCCGCCTCCGCATCTTCTGCACAATAGGGACGTTTGTTACATGAAAATAGGTGTGCCGTTTCGTAATAGGTTCATATGAGGCTTCTTTCCTAGTTTATATCAAACATTTAGGTTTTTTTTAATACATTTCATTATTTAAAATATAATTATAATTAATGTTGAAATGTTTTTGTATATACATAGTATTTTATAACCGGAATTCGTATATGGCCTTTTAATTTTCGTAGAAGACTTTTATTTTTTATGAGAACAATTTAGACTTTTTTTTCAAGAGGGAATTTTCTATTGATATGAGCACAATCGATAATTTTTGGCACTAGCTTTTCCCGCTACTTTGTTCGCGTATTCTAAAATGAGAGAAAAACAAAGTGTTAGTCAACATCAACTATCTATCAGTGAAAGTCTCGTCAAAACCGATGAAGTCACATTGTATTTCATGGGTTTGTATTTCTCTGTAACAACCCTAAAACTTTTCCGAAGTTCAAGATTGTCTATGTTACTGCTCATAAGATAACTATCTGCCAATGAAAGGTCTATCAAGTCGGTTTAACCGTTTCGGAAATTAGTCGAAACGACCCGAATGATAGACAATTTATAAAAATGCGTTTTTACCTCAGCGTTTTGACGTCCACTGCTGGACATGAGCCTCCCCCATAGGTCTACAATGCGATCGATCCTGTGCTGGCGACGGCCAACGAAGCTCAGGGACTTTTATGAGGTCGTCCTTCCTATGCTATATGGCTCGCCAATTACCACTTCAATTTACTAATCCTTTGAACCATGTTGTTGGTTTTGGTTCGTCCATGAAATTCCTCATTTGAAAGAAAGAAAAAAAGAAAGAAATTCATTTATTCGCCGATAAAAAACAATGTAGATATACATATATATCACAAGCCATTAGTACTTACATTTCTGATTCATAGGCAAGCATAGCCATAGCGCGTTGAGCGGTATTGAACCCTTCCAAGAAGCCCACAATAAGACGTGATCTCTTTTTGCGGGCTTTTCACATACACCCTTTGAAAGCTATTATTTTCATATTACAAACAGATTCTTTAAACTTATAAATATATATGAATAGATGTATCCTTCTATGAACTCCTCTTAAAAGGCCATATCGATATTTTGTGGGTCTAAATATATTAGACAATGGCTTAGACTCACAACTCAGACCTGGTACGTGGCACTGCAGTTGATTACAGAGCACATATTTGTGAACTTGAGTCCAGTAGAATCAGGCATACGGTCCGAAAAATAAATTTTAGATGTATTTTGAGAGCATGACAACGTTTGCTCAGCAGAAAAGTATTGTCGTAATCCCACCCGAAGTAGAAGTTGACGACATAGTTTCATACGTTCTCACCACTGAGGAAGAGCATGAAGGTGTTTGCAAGATGCGTCACATTTAACGAGTATGGAAATTGATGTGCGACTCACCTCTGTCGGGTGGATTCACTCACCCTCTTCCCTTATCGATTATTTTCCGTCTACGAGCGAAACTTCGAAGGAAGGCTAACGGGACTGCGTGGCCTAATTGGTAAGGCCCGAAACAAGGTTTCGAAGTATGTGGGTTCGAGTCCCACCGCAACCAGTGGTTTGTCCCAATTCTTTTGTTTCTTTTTTTGGTAATTTCGCTCTATAATCTCATAAGATTATTTTCGATTACGTTTAGAAATTTACGTAATCAAAATGATACAATTTTATGTTTTGTGTGTTGGCTTTTTAACCCCGTTTTTACACCCTTAGAAGTGTAAATATCAAAATTCCTTATTAGGGCTCACTTACACTATAAAAACAAAACATCTGCATATTATTCTCTGGGTCTGTTAGTTGCCTTACGCTTTTATACACATAGATTCCGCTTCATACTCAGCTTTGAGGTCAGTTTTCAAGATTACAAAAAAAACTTTCAATACATTTTTTTTTTCACTATAAATGCTCTCATTTTTGATGTCTTCCGAAATTGACCTCATGAAAGTCGAGCATGATACCTAAGTGTTATTATAATAGTCCTCAGGATTATCAACGCATCTATTCACGACGTCGACAGGACTTATTATTCGAAGTTGGACCTGGGCTGCGGAGATCAGTCATTAAATGGCTACCGTGCAGGCCATCTGACGTTAAATGTCATGTTTTACTATTTTTGGCAACATAAAAAATAAAAATGTTATTAAAAGTGCTCGTGGGTCTGACTGGGACAGTTCATAGCATATTATTTTCTTCTTACAACTGATGGGGCAAACATGAATACCATAAAAGTGTGTGTGTGCAATTCATACACGGTAGAAGTGAAATTTATGAAAAATAGCCTACGAGAGATAGATAATACAAATTATTCAGTATTAAATAATGTATATGTCGGCAAGGCAGCACTAGCGCAATGGTTAGTGGCTGCCAGTATACTATGGCGTTTGTAAAAAAAAAACAAATAACATCACTGAAAAGAAAATCAAGAATGACAAGGACTAGCAGTGAATTTGTCCATGATATCAGGGGGGTGCAACTTCCCTACATTTCCGACCCAGTTTTTTTAATTTACCAAAGTTCAAGTTACCAAAGCTCAGCAACACTGAACCTTTGTTGTTTAATAGTCGTGATAGATGGCGCTAACAATCTTTATAATAGACAATTAAATATTATTAATTATAAATCATTATTCTTAATTTATTTTTTCACATTGTACAGATTTAAAAACACAAATTTATTTTATTCTAACTCTGTGTGGTGAAAAGTCATTTATTATTTATAAGTAAATCTAATGTCATATATTTTGTCGATTTCATAACACGTTTTTCTGTTAAATGAAACCTATATCTGCAGGTATTGCTTATTACAATTAATTGAACATACTATTTATCAAAGCTACAATACGTATGGTTTTCTAAAACCAGATAGATTTGATATTGATCCAGCGTCGTCTCAAAATACCTCATCCCAATGGATCCATTGGAGAACTTTATTTTTTTTACAAGAGTCCGAAGTAATTTCCCCTGATATGATATTTTTGTGATTTTTAAAATATTGATAATTTTAATTATTTTAATTGTTTGTACATGCTAAAAGTAGCTATAGCAGAATTTTTCGTAGCTTCCTTCGAAAAATTATGGCTTTGATTTATAAGCACATCAAAATAAGTCGTTTTTTCATGCAAATAAATACCAGATTCGTAACAAAAATAATAACTGCATAGCAAAAACACAACTGAATTAATTATAAATAAACAGCAATTTATTTATTAAATTTATATTGTGATCAGCAAATACATATATGTTATGTATTTTTGCTATGCCATCATTATTTTTCTTGTATGCATGTAGTTTATTTGATGTAACACATTATTTAAATGATGAACATAATTTGATATACAATTATTTATTTTCTGTGCAATTAATAATATTACTTGAATAATTTCTTAAATGTATTTCAAATACAAGATATTGTAAAAAAATATTTGTTTTACTTTTAGTCATACTAGAGAAAGTTATAAATATAATCCAAGATACATTTATGTACATTCATAAATTATTACTGATCACCTAGTGTTGACGAAATCCAATCATATTTATAAATTAATTCAGAAGCAAGAATAGAAAATAATAAAAAAGTACCTATAATCACGTTTTTACGGAAAGCGCCATCTAGTTATACGGGCCCATAAACTTGGATTTTCAACTTGTATTTTCTATGCGTGATATACATATATCCGTTTATATCACATGAAAATAATGGTAATTACGTTCATAAAAGTTATTGTTAAACATCGAGAGCATTTATTTTCACTATCTATCCATAAGCAATAAAGATAACTCTTCCGTTCCTGATCACATAAATAATCTATACTAAACATGACAACGTTTGCTCCGACCAATTGTCGTATAAAATTCCACCTGAAGAAGATTACATACGTCCTTAAAACTGAGGAAGAGTATGAAGATGATTGATTCAGAAGTGGTACAATTCAAACAACCTAGTTCTTAATCCGAAAAAAAAAACAAATGTATCTTTACAATTTGTAGATGCAACTGTTTTCTTAGGGACAACTTTGACTATAAATTTCAGTGGGGCCCTTTTATAAGCCTCGGAGGATAGAAGGATTAGACAGTTAACGAATGTTCCCGTAGCCCGATTTGTTTATTTTAGCTACTTTCACAGTGTGATGTCATAAGGCATATTGGCTGCTGACATTGAGAGAACTGTCCCTAAATATTAACTGTAAGATAGTCAAATTATTCATGGAAAGCTGTATTTGCTACTACAATAACATACCAGAACATGTCACAAACCTAACAGAAAAGAAGTTTAAATTGGTTACTAAAGAAGTAATGTGTAAAAAGGCAAATTACAAAACCAACGATTACTTAAATAATAAAGTCATATGGTCTGAAACGACTCCAGCTCTTCTTACTTCATTATATTAAGTTACTAGCTGAGTCCAAGACTTCGTCGATAGTGATTGCATTACATTGAAATAATTTCTTTATTTGTTAACAGATTTAAATGAAAAAACATAAAATGTTAAGTGAAGCCCATTACAATATAATCCTGAAACCTGCATTCAAATCGGATTATCCGTTTTTAAGATTAGTACAGTCATACTGAGAAACCGACAAAATGAAAAAAAAAACATTGTTTTGTTTTCTCTTGTGTATATAAAAGCACCTCATTATGGTTTTTTAAATATATTTACCATGTACAAACAGCCATCACTTACAGTTTTATAATATAAATGTATATTTATAGAAGATATAAAAGATGATTTAAAATTAAAAAGGATTTACCGTTATCTTGTGTTAAAAGTACTCAACCTCTGATTTTAGTCATCACCCGCATAGAAAGCCATGTTTCCGCTTGTAAATAAATTATTAGATGTTCATTTAAACTAAGAACATAGTTTGTCGCTAATTCGCCTGCATGTACCGAGCAGTAAACAGGGCTCTGTACATTAGTTTAATCGACGATTGAGAAATTCAACATAGTATTTGACATACAATTCTAAAGGTAACTTTACAAACCTGTCAATTGATCATATGATCAAATCAAAGTGGTTACTATCCTTTACCCAATTGATACTGTTTGACAGCTTCTTAGTTATTTTTTGTGATGGCATACGAACGGACCAACGAATGAAATAAGGGATAAATACAGCTACACCTAATTTGTTACTCTTACATAGCGGTAATGTCAGCTCCCATGAGGGAGGAAATGTCACATACCTCCAGAGGTGGGTGTCGCGCGGATCATTGATAATTATACGTGTAATTGCTATATTAATTAAAATCATTAAATTCTGATAATCAACCGTCTATCGAGCTAACTTTCATTCCCCGGTCTTCGGAGGATTCGGTAGCAGTTCCCGCGGGAGTAACCGGCGAATGATGGCATGCGTATCAGAAACCCGGGGTTAATCAGTTTATTGGCCTTCACTACACGTAGATACGATCGACGAGAAGATCGTTACATACAAATTAGTGTTCGACTAACTCCTGGCAATAACCCCATTTAACTTTTTAAGGGGGGAAAAGTAACAAACGAGCATGCAAACCACCTGATGGTAAGTACTTGCAGCCCATAGACATCCATGTACAATCGCAAACACGACCGAAATCCTATCTAAGCTCGAACCTATGTTGTATGCGTTGCTACTCCTGAGGACTAAGATGGTCGCCTCGCTTGAAAGTGTAGCCGGCAACCGCACCTCTCCAACCGATAATTATTTATAATGTAACCATGTTAAGAAAGTTATAAATATGGTTCCTACGTACAGTATGTATTTTTAACAGTAACAATATGAAGAAGTCCGTAAGAATATCGGATACGGTGAAACTTTCGTAAGAACTATTTATGTATTCCTTTATACGTTAATATTTTGTCACATTTCTTTGGTCAAACGAATTTTCTAAAAAGAAATGAGTATCATTGACATTTTAATGTCAATCGGTAGTATTGTTGTAATCTTTAATATCGTTAAAGTAAAATTTCTCGGCACCAAAATGTGATAACACTTTTCATACCATGCATATATTTGTACGGTGACAAAACGCGTTTTAGATATACTTTTTACTCGAATCGGCTTGACACTACAAGATATTTTAAATTTGATAAAAACTTTTCATACAATAGAAGTCAATATTATTGCTGTGTGCTTTAATATACAACTTTCATGTAGAACGATTTAAAACTACAATTAATTAACTTAAGTTTCTGTTTACCTTTTAGTTATAAGTAATCTATGCATACATCTGAAGAATAAAATATGATTATAATAAAAAAGAATAGAAAATCTAAATATATTTAGTAAAAGAAGAGCTAAACATACTACATAAGTTTTCTAAGTTAAACATACTACAAATAGATATACCCGATGGAATACGCGTACTTTTATTTTAATAAAAATTGAAAATTTTATTACTTGAAATATCATAATAACTAATCACTGGATTTCAAAAAGAAGGGAGGTTATAATTTTGTTGGAATATTTTCTAGCATAAAAAATCTGTTGGGTGATTTTGTGGACTACATTAAACGTTAAATAAGTTATTTGTAGTGTAATATGCTAATATTACGCATTAATTTAAGTATTGCATTATTTTTTATTTTGACTGATTCCATAATTATACAATTTATCAACCCTAAAAATATTGACATTTGGAATCAACATATCCAAGTTGATGCAAAGCAGTGATTTTTTCTAATTTCAGAAATATTTAAAAAATGTGCCCTTCAAGCGTTTTATCGTTATATTATCTTAAAGTAGTAGGTACTCTTTAACTTTACAGGTTTATTGTTAAATTCGACAAAATGTCTCTCGAACACTCGCTCATAGTCGAAGTAATCGTAACCGATTGAAGAAGATCGCCAAATCTGACGCACAATCGTCGGATTTTTTTAATACGACGCATATATACGTATCTTCTACCAGGATAACATATTGTTCGAGGAGAATAATTGATACGCAGGATTGGGAGGCCGTAACAGCGGAAGGCGTGGCTTCGAAATATTCGGATGATTCCAAACAAGATGGAAATTAACGGGTACGAAAGAGAAACAAAGAGTACGCGTACATCGAATAGCGTGATGTGAGTGATGCCAACGCTTATTTATACAGTCTGCATGCCCTAAGTTGGTAATGTATTGTTTCTTTAGTTTTAAAGTAGAAGTTTGTCACATTCAAGTTAAAAAAATGCGGTATGTTTTATATTTATTAAATATCAATTATTCTTTCGCTAGACACAGTGCTTTAAACCAATTTTCGTCTATTCCGTCATAAAATCCGATACACTTGAAATTTTATATATAGGGACAATTGAAACTTACATACGACGTGTCTTTTGGTACCTAATCGATGCCGTTTTTAATGGTATTAAAAATATAAAAGCTTAAATATTACGTTCTTTCAACCACTATTTACAAAACAATAAGTAGCTGAATTCATGTTCGGAATTTATGTGTTTGTTACGGAACTTTGTTTTATAACATTTAGAGATAACATGTATTCATATATAACAATCTATGATACGAAAAAACTCAGCTAACTTTTTTGTCATTGTTTACATTTAGTGTTTTAGCATTTAAATCGGTCAACAAATAAAGAAGTTAGGTCAATGTAATTCAATCATCACCGACGAAGTCTTGGGCACAGCTAGTCACTTAATATAATGGAGCAAGTAGAGCTGGAGTCGTTCCAGACCATATGACTTTATTTAAGTAATCTTTGATTTTGTAATACGCCTTTTTACAAATGTTTTCTTTAATAAACAATTTACACTTCTTTTCTGATAGATTTGTGAAATGCTCTAGTATGTTACTTTAGTAGCGAATGCAGCTTTCGATGAATAATTTGACTATCTTCCAATTAATATTTAGGGACAGTTCTCTCATGGACTTGTCACATCTTATTTCATAAATTGCCCTTCTTCTCAATTTTGTAAAATAAAAATAGAATCAACGTCAGCAGCACTACCCCACATCAATATGGACTGTGATGACATTATACTGTGAAAATAAACAAGTCGAGCTATGGGAACATCCGTTAATTGTCTTATTTTTCTATCATCAAAAGCTGCTGAGCAAATCTTATTAGACAAGACTTATAAAAGGGCCCCACTGAAATTTACAGTCCATAGTGATCCCTAAGAAAAGAATTTCATCTAGAAATTGGTTATACATTTGGTTTTATTCGGATTAAGAAGCAGGTTGACTGAATTGAACTACTTCTGAATCAATCATCTTCTTGCTCTTGCTCAGTTATAAGAACGTATGTAATCGTCTTCAGGTGGAATTTTGTAACGATGCTTGAGCTTAGCAAACGTTGTCGTGTTTTATACATTATTTTATTTCTAATTTAATTCAGCCACGCAAGTCCCGTTAGCCCTTCTTCGAAATTTCAGTAACATTTCGCTCGTAGACGCAAAATATTCGATAAGGGGTGAGGGTGGGTGAACCCACCCGACTGGGGTAGATTACACATCAATTTTCATAATCATCGAGTAATTTCCGAAACGGTTAAACCGATTTGGCGGGCGTTTCATTGGCAGATAATTGATCTTATGAGGAGTAACTTTGACAATCTTGAATTTCGTAAAAGTTTTAGTGTTGTTACAAAGAAATACAAACCCATGAAGTGCAATGTGACTTAATCGGCTTTGACGAGACTTTTACAGATAGATAGTTGATGAGTAACTAATCCTTTGACTTACCCTTTGTTACACTTTGTTAACGCAGTGCTGATCATCTTTTAACGACACGCAATATTAAAAGGCGTTATCTAAAAAGCTCTTGTCACCCCCAACGTAACGGCTCAATTTTTTTTATTTGTTTAAGTGTGAAAGAGTTGCGGCTTTACGGCGGATTATGAGGGTGGCGGTGGTACTTCCCCGTTGGATTATAGTTCTCCCACCTTTAGAACTGAATGGCTTAAGTACGTAACGATAAAAATAAAATCCGATTAATTAACTTGTTTTCCCTGGAAGAATGGAAGGTGTCTAGTTTATCACGCTACTTCACGCCATGCTAGCGCTGTAGTGAATCCGAAAATTGCAAAAATTGGCAAGTTTTACTCAAGGTTAAACATTTCTGATATTTGCCGTTGAAACTATGAACCGTGAGATCAGATGCGAGATTATTTTTCAAGAAAAAAAAGTATTGTATAATAATTAGTGTGTGGAAACAAACCACGTTAATAAATTTAAAATACCGCCTAACATTTTTTATCACCTCATAAAGATATTGTCAGGACAAGAGTCAATAACAAAAAATATTTAATACAGGCCTTGCCTGCAGGAAAGTCGACAACAAAAAATATTCGGACAAGACAGAATACGACAAAAATAAAAATCAGCCCGATACTGGCGTCCGAGCTTAACGTGTCGCTGGCCAGTCCGTTTTGTTCATTTATTGCACGCGGGTATCGATCTTGCAAAACTTATCGACGAAATTTACCTAACTTCTCATTAACGGCTTGGTCGAGCCTTAATAGTAATTATTTTTAGTTTTTCCTAGTCATATATGTTTAGAGAGAGTTTTTAATGTAAAGGTTCTTACGCTACATACCTTATTAACATATGAAGGCATAACAAATCAAAAGAATTGAATTAACTAAATATCCTTTGTCCCACCAAAAGATACAGGTTTGTACACTCCCTACGAAATTATTTTGGTACGAAACAAACATCTCTTTCGCGTTTATAAACTCCTAGTAGATACTTCGTCGTCATATCGATTGATATTGGTATGTTGGTTATAGATATAATTGAATGTATCTGTTAAGTCGCGGATTAGTTAAACGTGGCATTCATTATTGTTAAACATTAATAAAGTAATTTTATTTTTAATGGTTAATGTACCTTGCCTATAAGTGCTCCGTTTTCTAAGATTAAAACGAACTCCACTGCCTAACGGTCTACTGGCAGACATTTCTTGTCAGTTAGCGGTAATAGGACACACACTAAGAGTTCATTTTGAGATCTGAAACTGTGGCTTGTTATAAATTATCAGTCAGCGGCGAATACTGGTCTCTCAGTCCACGTTTTGTCAGAAGTTGGCTGGACACTCCGAAACCTAAAGATTGAATCAAACTCATAATCCGCCGTAAGCATTACTTGTTTCGGTTGTAGAAGTCCGGTTGCCAACTACACTTTGAAGCGAGAGGCCATCTCAGTCCTCAGGAGTAGCAACGTATCTACGTTCGAGCTCAGATACGATTTCAGTCGTTTTTTAGTTTGCACGTGGTTGGCTATGGGCTGCGATTACTTAACATCAGGTGGTTTGCATGCTCGTTTGCTACTCTTCTCACACAAAAAAGGTGATCAGTTTAAAACCGACATTCGTTCAAACACAGAACTGCAAACTGTTAGTCAGTGGGTCTCCTAAATTTAAAGATTTGATATTGACTCTAAACTTCAATGGGGTCCGCACATTTCTGCATGAGTAGCAAACCCCTTAATAACTTTCTTATCATCTATACTCTCCTAGTGTTGTTGTGTGCAAGTCCCGCTTTCCAATAACTTGTGGCAGTGAAATACACGTTGAGTTGCTGCGGATGTTTTTAGTACGTAGTAATGTCTTGTGGTTTTTGTTCTCCTAGTACAAATGCGGATGAAAATATCGGATTTTCTGTTAAGTTCGTCGCTTGCGGTTTCTCACGCGGTGGTACTAACCCACTTACTAAACGTTAACGAATTGCGGTCTATAAAAAGGTAAAAGGTCACAGGTAAAAGAGCGATAAAAGAAAATTTGAGTAAACGATGAACCAATTATCAATTTACAAAAAAAAAAAACTAAAATTACAATGCCAAATAAAATAACGTTTACGTTTAAGTATAATTTTGTTTGCAATGGTTGAAAAATATGTAAATTAAAATATTGAATTGAAATATAATTACCTTATTTTTATTTTGGTAGATGAAACAAATATATTTGTTTTGTTCTCTATTGTGTATTTTCTGTTTATTTAAAAAACGTGAGTTGAAAAATTAATTACTTAGATTTCATTTATTATTCATATTATTACATTTATCATTATAATTTTAATGGTAATTTATTTTCCATATTGTATTAGTTTTAAGAAAGTTAAAGCTTTTGGTTTAACCCTACATTGAACGACCTTGAATGTTGTATCTAAATCCGAAAGTGGCCCAATGGTTTCATGCTGATTTCTTGGCTGAGTGTGAGATGTTTCTTGATAAACGCAACCTGCGTAGACAACGTATGTGTTCACGCCTTCCCATCTTCTCTCAATTTCCAGGGCAACTTAATAAATTGGGAATTTGATACTTGAACTTTTTATTGGTATTTGTCTGATTTATTTGTTTAACGAGTCTCTAAAGAGCTGGCGCATTCTTATATCAGAATGGACTATAGTTTTCGTTCAGTATGCTAAGTTTTTAGGTAGTAAAAGGGAATTTTAAACATGTAACTTCTTCATCACATTATCACAAGCCAAATTGAAGCGCACAGTGCAAACAAAACACAATTAAATCACCAAAGGATCACACCGAGTAGCGCTACCTGAATATTTAAATATTCATGGCATATCCCAATCTACAGATCCCAATCTACAGTCGCCAACAGTGTTATAAAACAATAGCAAATTAGGTGGAATTTCAACAAAAAAAATATAAACATTATGTAAAACTTCAACAAATAAGTTACAGAATAAGACCTAACAAAAATATTATTAGGATTATAATGTAAAAATTGTAAACTATTAAATATTCAACAAGACGTTGCAAGCGTTAGATATATAATGCGTGAGGTCTATCGTACGAGTTTTATGTGGAGATAAAAGGTTTGTTGTTACTACATATATATAAAAAGCATAGTTGAGACCTTAAAACAGACTTGGCTGAATGGGACAACACACCGGCGCACTAGCCGAAAATAAATTAAATAATAATATCGTAAAAATGTCAAAAGGAATATAAAACAAAATCAACACTACAATCAACATCGGTCAACCGTAGCCAACAAGCCGATGTACTGATTTCATATTGTACCCTTGGCATTCCTTAAATGTACGTAAAAACCTTACAATTAAATAAAAAATCAAGTTATAAGTTTTTCGAAAATAATAATTAAAATGCGAATGTTAGGCCTAAACGAAGTGGATGAGCCTTAGCAGGCATATTATGAAAAAATCAGGAAAGCTACAGTGCATGCCGGAGTATAACTTTAATTTAGAAGGTAAATAATAAGTTTCCATATCATAAGGTTCTAAAAGTTACTTGACCTTATAACTAACCGACCTGTTACAAAAAGAACCAATTGAGCCAAGAGCCAACATGTCCTATTATTACATGTGCCGTTAGTAAAGTGCAGTCATATTAAGTAACTATTTATTGAGCAAAAAGGTCTATATTTAAGTTTATTTTTTTGTTTCGAGCCATAAAAATAATATTATGTTGCTTCTAATACCATCAGTGTCATT
>DWON01007019.1:0-13316 GCA_018251015.1 Phocides pigmalion okeechobee
ACTTGGGCAAGACTAAGGTAATGTTCAACGCACACGTCATTCCTACCCCAGTTACTGTCGATAGCATGACTCTCGAAGTTGTCCAGGAATATATTTACCTAGGCCAAGTAATTCGGCTTGACAATAACAACTTCGACAAAAAAGCCAATAGGAGCATTCAGCTGGGCTGGGCAGCATTTGGGAAGTGATCTAGACGTAGGGTGGATCAATTAATGTGCTATTAACACCGGTCAACACTTTTCCCGGCATCCCAGCCATGCAGCTTGTTCGAAATATCGGCAATCAACAATAAAATATCGTTAATCGTGAGCACCCGGTAAATAGTAAAAATACTCCTGAGGATGTGGACTTCCATGTGGATTTCGGATCTGCAGAGACCATTGATCATCAGATGGCCTGCACGCTCGTTTGCTACTGTTCCAACATAAAAAACATACACAACATTAATAAATATTATTTTTTAAATTATCTTTTATTAGTTTTGTATTTACATTTAGAAATATTATTTCACGAATAAGTTGAGTTACAGATAAATACATATTACAACTACACAACTAATAATATTAACAACAATTTTTTAAAGAATTTATTTTATTTACTGTTAAGTAGTCGCAGCCCATAGACATCCACGCAGAAACATAAACACGGCCGAAATCCTATCTGAGCTTGAACGTAGATACGTTGCTATTCCGGAGGACTAAAATGGTCGCCTCGCTTCAAAGTGTAGCCGAATCTATGTATATTTAAACAATTTGTCAGCCAGTCGTACCAACCACCTTGTTTTAACGCATGCGTGTATCTAGGAGGGGAAATGTTACTTTGTGTGCCTTAGAATATATAAATATATAGAATACGCGTTTATCATCGGGGGACGTCCCAGTCTCTTTGGGTGGGGAAATACGGGCCTCGAGATAAACCCTCTTTGCCCGGGCCTGAACTTGGGGTTGCACCCCGTATGTACTACTATACTAAAGTAGCCCTCGTCCACTGTTAAGTGGGGGGCTCAGGATAGTCCCTCCGACATGCTCAACTCCCGCTGCAAACGCCGTCCACCAACTGGTTCCGCCCGATGCCGGTGAGTTGTACAGCCCGCGGGTCCAAGTGAGGCGTTACCTTGCGGTCCCGCTGGGCTCGCTTAACATCGCGAGTCAAGCAACCGAACTGTGGTTGAGGGGCAACATTAAGGAAGAGCTTCCGGAAAGTTAAGGGATAGATGATGATGATTTTTCTTTCCTCCCCGTATAAGCGGGGCGGTGACCGGTGTGACGCTGAGGCTTTCGCTCTTCTTCTCCGTGGAGGCAGAGACTGGTTCGAGGCACCTGAACCCTTTCCAACGAGAGAGCCAGGTGCCAAATCTCGGCAAGCGTCCTCCTTTTAATCGCCTCTTATGACAGGCAGGAGATACCGTAGCGCTATTCTGGTCCCGTACTACAGGGACCATTATAGGTTACGACTGTAGATTCATTAAAATAATAGATATTTGCTTCTTCCAATTGTAATGTATTCGGTTTCGACTTGCGTCCTACCGCCGCTTAGTACGTTAGCATTTACGTGATCACATTACAAATCTTTGAATTCTCGGCGTTCCTATCCTGTTACATGCATGTATTATACACAAAAACCTTCGTCGAAAATCACGTTTTCTATTGAGGAAAACCGCATTAAAATCAGTTGACTAGTTTGAAAGATCTGAAGGTACAGACGGCGTGAAATAACTTTGTTTTATACTGTGTAAAAATTAAACAAGACTTTTTCAACTTCACTCAAATCGATATAATAATAGATGATTGCCAATTTTAAACCGGTTTAACTTCGATACATAACTTAACTTAATCAGAAACTACAAATTAATTGATCATTGAAATATAAACATATTTGGCACAAAAAAGTAAATATGAAGTTGAAAATACTACTTGAAAGAAGTTAGTACTCGTACGTGCATTTTCTTTTTATTTATATTTATTATATAATTTTTTCGCGCTATCTATCTTCTACATTCCGAGATCGGCGCAGCGTCGCAACAGCGCACCCTACATTCTTTTTGTTCTCGTCTTGGGGGGAGCACCCTTGTTATGAAACTCTAGTTTTATTATTACGCTCGTGTAAATGTAGCTTGTACGGGTTTCTTGATAAATAACAAAAGCAGGATCAGTCAACTCAAATATAGGTAAATATTGAAAATTGTGTTTCTACGGCAGAATCGAGTAGCAGACAGTTTCTGTAGAGGCACCATAACACACCGTCGTGAAAGAAGGTAAGAGATTATACTTTTTAGCCATATTTGCAATTAATTCCTATTTATATTTGTGTCTATTGCAAAATATTATCTCTGCTTAATCTATTCTATATTTTTGTAATTTTCATTAGTCACTACATCTTAAGCATTGTAATTATATAAGAGTTTAATTTTTTATTTTTATCAAGTTAGACCACCGTCTACAATAGTCGTAACTATATTTGAAGCGAATGACTCATTTTTTTATCATAATCCGTTAATAATTAACTACAATAATTGTCAATTAATGTTCTATAACATATTTCATTTATATAAAAAATAAATGTTATTAAGGAACAAAACGTAAAAAAGTAGTGGCCCTTATTTTTGGCCACAAGTATAGCATTAGCATCAGACTACTTATGAACTTATCCTAATTTGACTTGTAATTACTTTTCGTTATTTACCTACCTATCGACTTTTTGAGATATTTTTTTTATGTGAGAAGAGTAGCCAACGAGCTTGCAAAACACCTTATGTTAAGTAGCCATAGACATACACATACGACCACAAAAAGGTCCGAAATCCTATCTGAGCTCGAACGTAAATACATTGCTACTCATGAGGACTGAGATAGTCACGTCACTTAAAAGTGTAGCCGGCAATAGCGCCTCTCCAACTGAAACACAAGTAATGCTTTACGGCGGATACGAGGGCGGACGGCGGATAATAAATTAGATAATTTGATGTTACAGACTAAAACTACAGGACTGAAGTCCCATCTCAGTTAGTATGTAGATGCGTTTTTACTCGTGTGGTCTAAGTTAGTCACCTCGCTTAGCGTAGCCACACGTTCCCAACGGAACCTCAAGGTTTGCTTTGACGGACAAGAAGGTAGCTACCGCTGAATTGTATTTGTTAACACGCTGTTGCCCGCGACTTCGTTCACGTGTTACATAAATTGACATAACTTCTTTATTTGTTAACCAATTTAAATAAAAAAGACACTAAATGTTACGTGTAGCCAATCACATTATAATCCTGAAAACTGCATTCAAATGCGATAAGCCGTATCTGAGATTAGCGTGTACAGACATACAGACAAAAAGACAAAATGAAAAAATATTGTTTTGGGTTCTCTTGCGGATATACAGGCACCCCATTATGAATTTTTAAATATTTGCCACGTACAGACAGCTATGAGTTAGTTTTTTTATACATATGTATAGATAATAATTTCATTGTGATTTTAATGATATTAATGTAATATTTCAAAATTTTCAGATCAATTACATCGAGGACTGAGAAAGCATCCATTTAAAAGGAGTAGACACCAGATCCATCGTGATCACATTGCTTCGTACTACTTCCAACAACACAAACGTAAAAGTGTGTAACTTGTTATTTAAAATGATTTACACAAGAGCAAAACAGCGAAATAATACTGCCTATAAATGTCTAAATAAAATTAAATGCCTGCGTACCATCTGCGCTAGTGTTAATATTTTATAAATAATAAAGTGCCTTTTAAAATTTTAGTGTCGTTTATTAATGGGAAATAAAAGAGCCTATTGCGATTATGCCAACATATATGTACATAAGGTCTCGTTTTATATTTTTGCGAAGCGTTATTCAAGTGCATTTGTTAATAATTAGAAATGAAATTGCTTATTGCAATGTTGATGTAATTTACAAAATAATTTGCATTGTTTTATATGATTATCCATACCATTATGTAGAAGTGTAAACTCGTCTGATTTGCTTGTTTCTTAATGCGATAACTGCGGCTTAGTCTACCTAATGTACACAGAATGTCTGTACCCCTAATCTCGTTCTACGCTGCGTATTAACACACTATCCATCAGCCTTTGCGTGTCCACTGCTGGACATAGGCGTCCCCCAGGTACGGCCACTCTGACCAGTTCTGTGCCCTCTGTATCCAGCGGTTAAGTGCTATTCTTATCGGGTCGTCTGTCCACCTGGTCGGGGGACGCCCTGTGCTCCTTTTGCCTAGACGTGGTCGCCACTCGATGACTCGATGACTCTTTCTGCCATCGGTGGAAACGCACTATACTATGTATATTATAAATTAGCAATGCCGATATTTACTTATAATTAAGATAACTACCATTACAAGCAATAATTTTCGAATTACGAAAGGCAGTTGACGCTAGCGAGATATTTTGAAATAAAGTGGACAATGAGCAAAGCTTAAGGTTCGATCCCATGCTAGGCGAAATATCTAAATAATAACATTCTCTTACAGGCCTGAGGGTTTTATTTATTTAGCGCTTATTAGCGCCACTATATCTCTATATCTATATCTCTAAATATTATAAAACAAAGTCCCCCATCGCGTCGGTCTGTCTGTATATGAAAAACTTAAAAAATACTGGACAGGTTTTCTCACAGTTTTCAACAACAGGTAGAGTGACTCCCGAGGAAGGTTCTGGTTCATGATAAGTTAGGTTTTTTTGTAAATTATGCGAGAAATCAAATGGTTAAATTCATTATAGTAATTCAGTCGTCGTACGAAATAGATGTTTCTAATTGTTAGTTTTTACAACTATGTAAATATAATCTCTATTATCCGAGCAAAGCTGGGATGGGACGCTAGTTTCTTAATAAATCACTTATTAAAGTGATATGTTATTGCTTAGAAATTAAAAGGCCTATTGCAATGTTTTTTTTTTTATTTTTTAACATAACTTAATATGTTGTATGCGAAGCGCTATCAACAACATGATCGTACATATAATGATCTCACAGCTGAGCATAAATCCATCCTTAGACTGCCTGCCCTGGACTCCTAGAGCGTATTTCTCCGCACAGCTATGCATATTGGTAGAATATGGATCAGTGACCAATATGTACATGTGACCGTTGTTGGACCCTAAGAAATGGTCTTCGGCAAGGTTAAATGTTTTTTTTTTTGTGAAAAGAATAGCAAACGAGCATGCAAACCACCTGAAGGTAAGTAGTCGCAGCCCATAGACATCCATGTACAATCTCAAATATGACTAAAATCCTATCTGAGCTCGAACATAGATGCGTTGCTACTCCTGAGGACTAAGATAGTCGTCTCGCTTTAAAGCCGGCATCCGCACCTCTCCAACCGAAACACAAGTAATGCTTTACAGCGGATTATGAGGGCGGCGGTGGCACCTCCCCGGTCAAACGTTCTCCCACCTTTAAAGTCAGTACATGTAAAGTGTACCTTTGGTCAGTGATAAGCCCACCTGATGGATGTTTTCAAATCACCGAGAGCTCGAAACTTTACTGACTGACATCTGTCGAAAACAACCTGAACTGATTGCATAACTTGTCCGCCTAAGCACGAAAGCCCGTATTAGTTAGATATCAGCCGCCACCCATATTTTAGACCGCTCATGCAAAGGCGGCTTCGCATAATTTTATCAAACGGTATACTGTAAACCTAAACAGAACCAAGACTTTGCGAATTGATTCGTTATTTTTATTTTATTTTTTAATTTACGAAGTTATGGATCTAGCTCTTGCCTCGCAAACAAATCGATATTACGAAATCTGATACAATCTTCCAACGCCTATTGTCTTCTCCCGGAATGGATTTTACAAAATTCCTTCTTTGAAAACAATATCAAATATATTTTATTCAAAGTAGATTATTTACAGAACTCTTTAAAAGTCAATAAAAACCCACCGTAAGGTGTTTCGTTTTGGAGAAGAGGGCTCACTAACTCCACGAGTATACGGAGGACCTTACAAGTTTGATCCTTGGTTCAAGTTTCTGCTGTGTGTTGAACTGAGTCTGCCGGTCGCCTTTCTAATTTATATATATAGACAGAGATGGCGCTACTTGCTTTATGAAATTCTAAGCGCGCTCAGCAGATGTCGCTAAATAAACAGTAATCAAATTTGCTGCGACTAGGGACTAAGATAGACTTTTTTAAGGTTACAGGGTGGTGTACTGAATACGTAGTCGTAATTACTTATATTAAAAAACCGTATATTAAAATATCTCTTTTCAGAATTATACCTGATATGAAGATGAAGGCTGCATATATGTGAATAACACTAGAAGAATCAAAACAATCAATGCAACAATCATTTATAAGGCGATGGTAAACAGTAATCAGAAAGCTGAGCACCTGCTACACAGGGGTGTCGTGACGTAACGAAGCTAGCAATGATCACAAGCTAAATAATGCTAATAAAGCTAATAAATAGCTCTGGAATAACTGTAATTAACACTTTGACTGCGACGTTCATATATTGGATCGGGTCACCGTGTGTTGTAATGGAGCCAATTAGGTGCGGGCGTGGGTGACCGTGGGAAGGTAGATGGTACCTCCTAACCTAACCTAACCACTTAAAGATAACTTGGCAAATTAAACACTAGCTTATATACTAGTTATCATACGTGATCTCATAATAACCTTGTATATTATGTTTATTATTTTAGTGGAGGTAGAGCTCTTAGAGCTCGCCCGGGGCGGTACCACCGCCACCCTCATAACCCGCCGTAAAGCAACATGTTCTTCATGTATTGTGTTTCGGTTGGGGAGGTGTGGTTGCCGGATACACATTATTGGAGGCGACCATCTTAGTTCTCAAGAGTAGGTTCGCATCCGCGTCCATCCTTTAATAGAATTTCTGTTCCATTTGAGATTGGACGTGGTTGTCCATGGGCTGCAGTGACCACTAAACATCAGGTGGCCTGCATACTCATTTCTTACTCTTTCGCAAAAAAAAAAACACTAGAACGTGAAAATGTGATAATATTTCAATACGTGACAATTACAAGCGTTGCGGGAAGCGACACAAAACTGGAGCATATTTCTCTACACTGAAGATGCGCCGAAAATTTACAGCAATATTGTATTTTTTATCATCCGTGTAGCATCTACGAATGCACAGACGTAATATCCACCCGCACTCTTGAAGCGTCGAAGTAAACAGAACTTTCAACCGTAATCCATACGGACTTGTATGAACACATGTGTGCACCAACCGCAACCGCGTGGCCTAATAGGAAAGGCCCGAATGCTGGTTTCGGAGATTGAGGGTTCGAATCCCTCCGCGTGCCCCGTACTGATTTAGAACAACAACAAAAGGAAAACGTTTTTGACTTTTTTGTAATATTTTTTTATCTCCTCTAAGTTATAAAACAAATTACCCCGTTATTAATTACTTTCTCATAAAATTTAATCTGTTAATAATTTTTTTCATTGGTATCCCCTATACACCAATTTAATGCACAAATATAAATTCCAGTAATCTTGATTAAAAAAACGACTAAATTTTGATTATATTTATATCAAAATATATTTTTTTTATGGCTGTACCGACCTGAATAAATTTAGGTTCGCAATTGGTACGCCATCTGTGTTCTAGTAACTAAACCAAATCCTTAACCGGAAAGGTAAACGAATGATTAAGAAAAAAGTATCTATACTGAAGTAATATAAATTTACATGAATTTGATAAATGAATAATAATAACGAAACTGAATAAAAAAATTATTACTTGATAAAGTAAACTATACAAATAACAAAATTGTATGTAAACGCTGAATGTACTTTGGAGATATGAATGAAAAAACTATTATTAAAAGGCTTTATTAACTTTTCAGAACTCAAACAATAACAAAACTCAACAATAAAAATTGAAAAACTGGCCGCGCGTGTCGGATTCGAACCTAGAACCCCCGCGTGACTTTCCACTTTTCACTGAAACGCAACAATTGCTAAAGACTGCAAATTGACCTGGCCATGGAGGTACCCCGGACTAACCGTGCAGGCTACTAGAAATGTGACCGGGATGACACTGTAGACGAACGTGAAAGTTTTCTTAAGTAAGTAAAATAGCAAACGAAGACCAACCAACTGATGTTAAATGGCAGCCCATGGGTGCCGCCGCTCTCATAATCCGCCGTAAAGCATAACTTGTGTTTCGGTTGGAGAGGTGCGATTGCCGGCTACACTTTCAAGCGAGGCAACCATCTTAGTCCTCAGGAGTAGCAACTTATCTACGTTCGAGCTCAAATAGGATTTCGTGGATAGGAAAGTCGTGTTTGTGGTTGTACGTGGATATCTATGGGCTGAGACTTCTTAACATCAAGTGATTTATATGTTTACACTCTATTTATTAATTAGGAGGTGAATAAGTCTAAAAATTATATAATTTTATTAAATTCAAGTTTAAAATGAGATGTGATGTGTTGTTTGTAAATAACCTATATCATATCTTTTTACTATTTTTACCCGGTCGTTGTTGCGTGAATACAAATATCTACAAACTCACGGGCGAACGTAAGTGCCGTATTTACGTAGGCGCTACAAGACTGCGGGCGAACACAAGTGCCGTGCTTACGTAGGCGCTACAAGACTGCAGGCGAACACAAGTGCCGTGCTTACGTAGGCGCTACAAGATTGCGGGTGAACACCACGTCGTAGTCGTAGACGCGGTTGCGAAACAATAAGTATGCGATATATCTGCGCATCTACAGTCTAGGGCTAGAGAAAACATCTCCAGTCTAGTACCGCCACCCGCAATGCTGATTTATTTATATTAAATCAGCATGTCAAAAATCTTTTTCTTTTAAATATTATCTTTTCATTTTTCAAATAATGAGGCCGAGTCCGAAATATTAATTGAGTCTACTAGTTTTATAGATTTCTTAGGCGCTTGTACGCAAACCTGCGTTTAGACCAGGTGTTTCAGAGCGTTTTTCTGCCTTAACACTTTGACTGCGGCGCGCATATATTAGATCAAGTCAGTCTCCCGTAGTCTTGTAGCTCCGACGTAAACACAGCACTTTTGTTCGCCCGTAATCCATACCACATTGTCGTTACAACACAGGTTTGTAGGAGCGGCAAGCGCGTCGCACCCAGAACTACACAGCAGTCTTGTAGCCGCAGGGAAAGTGTTATTAAAGTGCGTTCATAATAAGCATCATTTGGGCGTAAGCAAAATATCCGGGCAGAGACTTTAAAGGGTCTTAAAGGGTTGCCAAGTAAAGGGCAAAACGGTACAGTCGAAATTAGAGAATTTAGCGTCGAAAGTTTGAAGAAAGGTTTTGAATAGTACAATGTTACATTTCCATATTATTTGTAAAGGACATAAGAGATATATAACACTATACAGAGTTGAAAACCACTTCTTATATCTTGTCGCATAGAGACTGACTTCCTTTAGATTGTTTAGGATAAGCTTTTATTATAATTAGTTTCAACCCTAATATCTTAACAATAATATTAATAAATATAATAAGTTCGATACTAAATTATTATTATTTTAAATAATTTGTTTAAAAATTATTAACTTTTATTCAATTTACAAATAAACATGTTTTTGCGCGAATTACTTACAAGTATTTATTTATTAGGGATAATTTTAATTCATATAGAAGCGTATACTAAAAGTATATTAGTATGCGGTATTAAGAATAAATTATTAGCTGGAATATTCTGGCAGCACTAGTTTCCGGTTCCGATTGACGCCTAAGGGCCGCGTCCAATTTTCATAATCGTATCCCTATTCGTATACGTCGATCATCGAATGAAAAAAATATCCGTAAGTAATTTTAAAAATAGGAACTCGAAATCGATTATCTTAAAAGTGGTAAAATTCATTTTGAAAGCGATTATGCTTGTTTAAAATTTGAGACTATACGTTACGATTAGATACAGTTAGATGCAGATTCTTTACATACTTATTTTACTTTTATAGTTTTTCAAATAGCCCCGTTTGGAATTTTGAAGGTAGGAAAACTATAGTTCGAGCGGGGAGGTACCACCACATTGACATAGATTATGGAAAAAAAACAAAATGAATTTCGGGGAATTCACAACTGTACTTTTTTATCTGAGAAGAGAAGCAAACGAGCATGCAAAGCACCTGATGCAGCCCATGCTGCGACTACTTAACATCATATATATATGGAGATGTCCACATACAACCATAACCACGTATAACCACAAACACCACCGAAATCCTATCTGAACTCCAACGTAGATGCATTGCTATCTCTGAGGAGTAAGATGGTCGCCTCGCTTCAAAGTGCAGCCGGCAACCGCACCTCTCCAACCGAAACAAGTAATGTTTTACGGCGGATTATGAGCGCGGCGGTGGTACCTCCCCTGTCGAACTATAATTCTCCCACCTTGAAAACACTTGCAACCCACTGTAAAACACGGCGGTGGGAGAGTAATGGTTTGGGGGCATTTTTCTAAGTATGGTGTGGGTCTACTGGAAATAATTGAAGGCCGGATGACAGTACAGATGTATTGTAATATTCTACGATAAAGTTTGAGGCGTGCATTTATTACATCGAATCAGGATTGCGGGAGGCTGAACTGGAATTCCTTTCTCTAGACTGAAGATACGGCGACAATTCACACAAATATTGTATTTTTAGCATCCGTGTAACATTTACGAATACACAGACGTTTACGCTCGCAGTCTTGTATAAGCTATGCGTGTTGCACTGCGCAGTACACAGTAATTTTGTACGTCGCAAGGAAAGTGTTAAATTGGTCTGCTAAATCAATGGAGTTAGGTCGGATTATTCAGTTCCAACTAGACAACGATCCGAAGTATACAGCAAATATAACTAAACAATATTCTGAAGATAATAATAGCCTTTAAGGCCATTCCACATCGACCTTAACCCCATTGAACATTTGTGGGATAAAGTAGACCGCAGGATTCCTGCTTCCACAAAACGCAACAGGAATTTAGACGACTTATAACGGGGATCACACAAAATATTAAAAATTAAGACCACGGCAAAGACAATCGTTAAAATATTTTTTCAACAATTTCACATAAGCTTTGCTACCGTGATTATATTTTAATAAATAATTCTTGATGTGACGAATTTATTTAATTTTATTGTAAATTCCTTTTATTTATTACATTGCTGATCATTTAAACTAACATTTGAAAGGCACTGTAGTATATCTTTATATATGTACTGTATTATTTTGTGGTAGTGGTTAGAGGTACGGTTGTCAGCTACACTTTGAAGTGAGGCGACATCTTATTCCTCAGGAGTAGCAAAATATCAACTTTCGAACTCAGATAGGATTTCGGTCGTGTTTGTGGTTGTACGTGGATGTCTATGTGACTACTTAACATCAGGTGGTTTGCATTCTTGTTTACTACTCTTCTCACATAAAAAAACATATATTATTATTTGTCTGACTCTAATCTGCTAACATCGAGTACATTCCATGTCATGTATAATTTCCTTCATAATAAATTTAATCGATTCCCAAATTATTCATGGCCTATGTAACAAAATCGTTATTAGTATTCATGTTCGTATTCGGAACACCTTTTCGCGATTGACGATCGGGGGACATCGCTATCAAGTCAACTCGCAGCGTCCCTTGGTACGGCGTGGGGGACGCGATCGTTATTTGGGCGGGTGCGAAGCATCGAACGCGAAATATAAACAGGGCCCGCATGTCGGCAGAAACCGTTCTCGGACACAGTACCTGGATACAAGACTATTAAGGATTTATGAAGACGGCGAGTGTTGTCGGCCATCCCAGGGCCCGTGGGC
This sequence comes from Phocides pigmalion okeechobee, assembly GCA_018251015.1. Taxonomy (NCBI): domain Eukaryota; kingdom Metazoa; phylum Arthropoda; class Insecta; order Lepidoptera; family Hesperiidae; genus Phocides; species Phocides pigmalion. Next base: position 11,769 of record DWON01007019.1, read on the forward strand.
GCACTATTTAGGGCTTTGGAAAGTAACTAAAAATATAGTTTGAAAACCAAAGCCACGCTTTTATAGTTAATCAAAGTAAAATGTAAAAGCTTTCCTAGTACAAGAAGAAAATTAGTGACAAAAATTAAAGATACTATTCTAAAAGCTTCATATCATTTTTATGGTTTTTTGATGATTTCATTCTGATATGCACAATTAGTTTAAAAATCTTGAACAAAAGTAGGCTATTTTTCTCAGGCCGCGTCTTTAGAGGACAAATCCTTAGTCCTGATGAGGACGATGGGACAAAGTTATTAAAGTCGTCGTTCAGTGGGTAAAAACCGGGTTCAGAGATTCGGTCACATGGTCAGTTACTTACAGGTCAATTTACTAGAAAGCGTGGTCAAAACAATAAATTTTCGTTGGAGTTGTCAATAAAGTTCTTAAAGGGGTGAGGAATCAGGACCAGCAGGCCAGCTTGGGGGACTATGGCCCAACACTCTTCAAACTGGAGCCCAAAAGTGCAATGCAAAATAAAACCTTAAAGATTTTTTTTATTGGTGCCATTGTTAAAAGGATCTAATACCAGTATTCTCTATTTTCTCAAATCTCAAATAAGACTTTATTTTTGTCACATTTACAGTTACTAGTAAAAACAATTGCAATTAAACTCAAGTAAAAACAATTGCAACTAACCAGATACGCGTTGTAATTACTACAAAGTGCTGTGCAGTGGAAAGTTCTGTGTGCTCTTTACAATTAGTGTTGTGTGTGATACGGAAGGCAAAAAATAAGAACGAACTAGACGTAGGGTAGATAGATCTATCACTAGCATCTGTCTAGTTTCCCCCGCCACCGTAGTTGAGCCGTGACCACGAGCCATGCAACTGGTATGAAATATCGACAATAAAAAATCGATAATCGTGAGTAAGAGATTATATTACTTTAAAATCATGTAGTAAAAAACACGCATACACAAGTACACGAATGACTCACACATACCACACACACACGCGCCAACACTATTTTCACGCGCAAAATTTTTCATTAAAGTTCTATTCAGTTAGAAGATCATTTTAGTATGCTTAAGTAGTGAATAATAGTAGGTTGTATCACAAACGAGTTAGATATTATTTTTACGGCGATACTAGAGTAAATTCCCAAGAGTATATATTATTCCCCTATTATATTCAGGAAGATAGAAAAAAAACTGTCATTAATAGTTTATATTAATATTCACGTTCTAAATTAAATGAAATTAAAGCGCAGCCTTACCGTTATAGTGGAACAAACGTTCGATTTTCAAATAGGTGGGATAAAAATAATTTTCATTTTATCAAAAAGTAGCCGAGAAATGTCCTAGAAAATTATAACAGAGTTGGTTCCCTCACTTCAGAGGTGCCGGACGGCGCATGCGCGAATAGCCTTTTCCCAAGCTACGCCAAGAACATTATCGACCTCCTGAACCTGTTCAAGAGTATTTCTGTCAAACCCGTGTTTAAACCATAAAATTTGAATAAACCTTGATTGCTTGATTACAAGATGAGAGGAATTAAAAGAAAGATACCA
>DWON01007020.1:0-13316 GCA_018251015.1 Phocides pigmalion okeechobee
GTGGTTGCCGGATACACATTATTGGAGGCGTCCATCTTAGTCCTCAAGAGCAGGAACGCATCCGCCTCCATCTTTAAATAGAACTTGGACGTGGTTGTCCATGGGCTGCAGTGACCACTTAACATCAGGTGGCCTGCATGCCCTTTTCTTACTCTTTTATAATAAAAAAAATGATTTCCAGTTTAGCAGTTTAGTACCGCCTCCCGCAATCCTGACGAGATGTAATATATGAGCGTCGCAATCGAAGTGTTATATAACCATTTGACTACTACAACTTGCTCAACCTGTGTTATTTCATGAACGTTTGTAAACAATAGAACAGAGTCCTTCATTCGTTTTGCATACAAGTAGGTTTAGTGGACACTAGACCAGTTCGGTCACTACTGACCTTGTCACTGAAGAAGGTCCCTTAACACAAGTTGCCAGTTATATACTATCCTCTTTACGGTTCAATTCAAACCTCCAACTCTACACGAAAATATTTTACTAAAATGTACCCTAAGGCACTAAAGTGACATTATACACATACTGCGCTAACCCAGCGACGGAAAACCAGCAATGAAGATTGTCATGTTTCCAAAACTCATAGTATTTCAGGATTATTGTCTCGAAATAAAGATAGGCGGATATTCGAATGTATGTCATCATCGTTTTCAAAAAATCTTTTCTCCTTTTTTATGAAATGGACATAAAAGGAGGGGAAATACGAGTAATCTACCCTTTGGTAAATGGTCATTGCTAGACTTGAAAATCTATAACAAACTCCACATACAACAGGAGTCTTATCTATATTCGATTAAAAAAGCATATCTACTCTTGAAGAGTAAGACTTGCTTCATACGTAATTGAGCCGGCAGCCACACCCCTCCACCGAAACGGAATAAATGCTTCACACTTAAAATTGGAGTTGTACCTGTCTGATCGAACCGTTCGATCTACCCATCTTACGAAACTTAAGATAAGCAGCGCAGTATTTATATAAGACAAAAATATCGACGGTAAATTTCGGCGGTACCAATAAAAGCGAACAAGTAACTACACTACTTTTTCATCTTTTCGACTTATTCGTTAATTTATATTAAGAATCTATATAGATTCTTAATATTATATTATAATAAATATTTAATATTCACTTTTTGTTACAAATGTCAATGAATTATGAGAAGACTAGCAAACGATCACGCCGGCCACTTGATATTAAGTAAGTATATCCCATGGAAATCCATATACAACCACAAACACGATTGAAGAAGTCCTATCTGAGGTGAAATGCGTTACTACTCCTGAGGACTGACTTGGTTGTCTCGCTTATAAGTATAGCCAACAACGGAACCTCTCCAATCGAAAAACAAGAATTGCTTCACAGCGGATGAGTTTGGCGGTAATATCTTCCTCTGCAATCTTAAAAAAATACTGTTACATATTATTAATAATGTATGTCATTAAATGTTCGAGTCAAGTCAACGCAGTACGTGTTCCCAGTTCGCTTATTTTATTACACATTCAAACAATACTAGTCATTTACAGGTTTGTATACTATCTAGTTCCAGTTCGGTCACACTTCTGACCTTGTTACTGAAGGTCTTTTTACCATAGAATTCAAGGTTGGGATATTACTAACCATAATGTAAAATAGCTGATTGCTGTTAATCAACTTCCGCTATTACTACGCGCTTAAGTGGTACTAAATTACCTAATATAAAGAATTTAGTTTTTCATTTGAAATAATCGAGTTGTAAAATACTTCCATTTGACTATATTTTTTGCTTCGATATAGAAGCATTCAGCATTCTAAATATGCTTTTAATCACGCAAAAGATTAAATATCTGATATATATATTTGCTGTATTTTGTTCAATGCCTGATTTGTGCCTTAACCGCAGTCTTTAATGTGAATGTCCCTTTATCTCGTAAAATGATACAACACATAACTATAATTGCTTGCAATTATATTTTATGTTTGTTGGACCATAAAGTTACGAATATACTAAATCTTATAATGTAGGAACCATTTCGACATAAAATACGAAGTAGACTGAGTACAGTTGGAAACTGCGTAATACATATATATTAACTTGTTATATCAATACAGGTATAGACAGATATAGGCCGGAGTGGTCTGGATGGACCGCAGATATGACTTTACTAACAAAGCCGACTTATCTACATAACATCTCTATTAAAATCCCATTGACCTTTGCCTTGAAAACCCTAGCTCAATGTCGTTAATTAAGAGAACTAGTTGGTAGTCAACCATGTGGTCTTATAATGGCGTAAGAACAACGCACTGTGACATCATTTTGAGATTAACCTTGAATGAAAATTACTGTTCAAAACCGTTTTGAATTGATCCTCGCGAAGCGTCCATTTATTAAGTGAGGCGATTTTGATAATTTTTCGACCCCCACCATGATTAGTGAGTAATGTCGTTAAATTAACCCACTTTTTACGTGATGTTTGCAGAGTCCCCCGCAGACCTGAAATTGGGCGAATATGAACTTGAAACCCTGAACGCCTCACGTGGTTAACGCTTGCCCGCCTTCTCATGTTGTTTTAGTATAGTTATGACGTTTTACTACTTACACTATATGATAGTTGAAAATTTTGCTTTAGTCTTTTATTTGAACGCGCTCAGTCTTTCTCCTTGTCCCTGGAGCTATCGGCCAGATTGAAAATAATATTTTTTAATATATTTAATAATTTGACTAAGTTTGGTTAAGTCTACGTAACATCGCGGTAATATCCTTAGTAACCGCGCAATTACCATACTATGTTTAAGAAATTAAGCAAAGTGAGAACGAAATCACGGATGCGGGCGGATGTGTGGTGCGGTGAGTCGGATTTCAAAATGCGGGTGAAACGACGACGCCGGATAATATTAATATAATTATTATAACAAAACAACAATCTTAAATACTAAATACGACATTAAAATTCCGCTAAATTACAATTAAACAGTAATGTAATTTGTAAGATCGTACTCATTTTTAGTACGACCAATTCTCGAATTTTAGTGGAAAAGTGAGATCACTGGTTACATGAAATGACCAGGGATGGACTGGACTGGTACGCATTTTTGATGGACACGTGAACTGCATGCTTATTAGCTACGTAATAAAATTATGTCGTAGTTTCATATTGCTTGTAGAAATAGGTGCGACGATGGTGGTGCATCACACATGCAGACAAACTACAAACAATTCAATATAATATAATATTTTTATATCATATCAAACAAATACGGTACAAAAATATTGTAAAGATCTCCTCCATGCTATATTTGGTTAAAAGAATGTAGAGATTTCAAGAAAAGAAAACCGAACGGAACGGGCATGTTAGCGTCCTACCACCGTATGTAGGCGTGCTATTTCTATATTCCAAGTAGCACTAGACAGGCCGTGACTTAAACGTATCCCTAATGGCACTAAATATAGAGCAAGATAACATAATCACCAAACATTGGAGTAAATATCACGGGCCCGCGGTGTGGCATGCGTCAGTATACTTTAAACTATCCATGAGACTGACGTCCGTACATCGAGAACCTGTACGTTATAATGCGTTTACTAACGTTACATTACATATAATCCGGTAACATATCCATTATCTGTATATCTTTGTTGTTTTCTCTAATAAGTATTATGGAGACTGTTTATTTTTAAAAGATGATCTCGATAACTGGAGCAGCGATTTTATTAACTCCATTAAATTTTCATGGTTTATTTCAAACCCTCATGAAAGTTTGAACTCTTTGGAGGCTTGTGTATAACAAGCTATGTAACGGGTAATTCGATTTAAATATATTTTAATTTTAAAAGAATACCATGTAATGAAAATCGTTTAATTGTAAGGCTCTTATTCATACCTTTGATAATTATTATACTTTCACGAGCCTCATCAAAAATGCATTGAAAATGAATACCTGGGCCATCCAAGAATAGTCTAGGCTCACTGGATAAAATAAGAGTAATCGCCATTCTTGTGTAAAACTAAGGCGAGCTCAACAAGTTATTTGGATTTTTAGCGTTATTTTAAAAGTACATCTACCTGTTTATACTTATCGGATCTAAAAACGATACCGTCTTATTGAAGAGCGGCAAAAGTAACATATTACTTAACTTATACATATAGTGTTCCTTCGTGAAAATTTAAAAACGAATGCTATAGTATAATACAGATTACAGAATAAAGATGTCATATTTTGCTCTTGATATATTATGTTGCACAATTAATTACATCCGTTTCATAAAAGGTTGCATCACCATTGTTATTCAATAACTTTCATTTATGGCTGGACACTAAGTACGGGTTTCATTCAACTTCAAAGAGAACTGTACTCGAATAATACGGTAATACTGATGATGTGAGACGGCTGTAACCATGCTTATGTACTAGGTGTACCATGCAGAGACGGGTTCGCTACTCGATTAACACTGCGACGTTCATTTATCAGATCGGGTCAGCGTTGCGGGAGGCGGCTGGCTAAACTGGAACTTATTTCTCTTGCCTGAATATGCGTCGATAATTCATTGCAATATTTTTCAGCATCTGTGTATCATATACGAAAACACTGATGTAATGTCTGCCCCTAGTCTTGTAGCGCCGACGTAAACAGCACTTTTGTCCGCTCGTCATCCATACAGATTTGTACGTTCAACACAGGTGTGTACAAGCCGCAAGCGCGTTGCGCCGCGAAGTACACAGTAATATTGCACCCCGCTGTTACGTTTGTTGTACTGTTAAGGACATTTCTTGAATCACTCATTTGTTTATATTAAATTCATTGAAATGACAGTGGCGCCATCTGACAAAAATTAATCGTACCAACTCAGAAACCTTCGTGGGCTTATGAACTACAAATTTGCTAAAGATCATCACATGATCAAATGCATGGTTTACGATTCTATAAAGGACACACAGACAAACATTCATCTTTATATATTAAGAAGATTAGATTGCGGCTTTAAGTCACACTACTTAGTTTAATAAACGCATATTTATGAATGATTAATCTTTCCCAAGCAAATGCACATCTACTAATGCAAGTCCACGCAATTCTAAACACGCATTATGTATGTAAAACATACGTGCGCAATATGTCAACATCAACACGTCCTTACATAACTTGCAAAACCAATTAATTAATATTTGTATCAAGCAATACACTAATTGGAACACTTACTTCTAAAATATCGGTTAATAGCAGATCCACTATATTATTTTAGAATAATATATATTAAATCCTGGTACTTCATAACTGTGTCTATGCGTGACGATATTACAAATTCCTACAATTTATGGTTTATATCGTTTTTTGTATATGTGAAGAGTAGCAAACGAGCATGCAAACTACCTGATGTTAAATGGTCGTAGCCCATAGACATCCACGTACACAAACGCGACCGAAAGCCTATCTGCGCTCGAACGTAGATGCGTTGCTACTCCTGAGGGGTAAGATGATCGCCTCGCTTCAAAGTGTAGCCGTCAACCGCTTTCTTTTCATTATGTTATGGGAGTAACAAAAGAACGTGCCGCCAAACTTATGCTAAGTAATCACTGCCGCATAATAAATGTAGCCAACTCCATAAAGAACCAAATGCCTTTCTGGAGTATATCAAGTATTCGGTCCTACTCCTAAAGAATAAGATGGAATACCTTCGAGAAATAAATCTGTTTACAACGCCTTTTTAATCGAAATATAGTAGCGCAAGTTCTGCTATAATCCTTCTGCTATAATAATATATGGAGAGATCGGTACAGCGGTGAACAAGATTCATCTTTATGAACAGAACCCAAAAAATATCGATAACTAGAAACTGACCTACGTAATTATATATATCGTAATTTTTCCACAACACATAATAAATACTTATTTATTTTTGTAATACCTTGAATTACGTACAGTGTAGCGATCATAAGAATCTGTTTTTTTTTTTGAGAATAAAAGTTAGTCCTCCATATTACTCGCCGATCATGAAGCTTTATATGAATTAAAGATTTTTAAAATAAGATAAGTAGTTGTACAGTATATCAATTACAAACAAACATTTAAGGAATCACATATTTTCTCTTTATAATATTTTAAGTTTACAAGGATCATAACAAGTCACTCACCAATATACAGTCTTTTCTTAGTTTGCCAACGGGACACCGCTCCCGCTATAAACGAATGATGACCACAAGCGGCTTGAATTCGCGCCTCTTCCTTCACTTGTCCTACGGCGCTCTCGCTTACTATCTGAAACCGAACATATTCTGCATGAACCACATACTTCCACTTACGTCCTTCTGCTAGAAATAAGTCACCTCACAAAATAAGAAGATTTAGTCTATAATTCACTACGCAAGGAAAGTGTAGACATCCACATATGGCCTCAAAAAGAGCTAAAGGCCAAGAGATCACACGGTGTGTTGGCACTAATGACGAAGATGGTCGCCTCACTTGTAAGAGAACTCAGCAAACACACCTTTCCATCCAAACAGAAAAAAAGAACTATCGTTCGACCGCGGAGGTACACCGCCGCCCTCACAATGCGCCGTAAAGCATTACTTGTGTTTCGGTTGGAGAGGTGCGGTTGCCGAGTACACTTTGAAGCGAGGCGACCATCTCAGTTCTCAGGAGTAGCAATGCATCTACGTTCGAGCTCAGATAGGATTTCGGTCGTGTTTGTGTGGATGTCTATGGGCTGCGAGTACTTAACATCAGGTGGATTGCATGCTCGTTTGCTACTCTTCTCGCATAAAAAAAAAAACACATTTTAAAATGTGAAACATGTATGGCACATCTAGTATTATAAAAAACGAAATAATATACATATTTCAGTTCAACTTTTTCAGTTGGACCTGCTGTGAATCATGGTTACACATTAGCACATGTCACTAGACTGGTTTTGTTTGAGTTTTTATTCAACGAGCCAAGACAGGCGTATGGTAAATGATATTTACTTGCAGGTGGTTTAATTCACTCCCTTCGTGTTCTAAGTTCGCTGACTTCCCCATTACATAAAGACAAGACAAGGTATGAAATATTCCTAATAATAAACAAAAACGTGGTTGTAACGGAATGGCTCACGGTACATTTGTCGATTTTACGATTTTTGACAATGACAAATTTAATATAAAAGCTCTTCAGAAACGGCTCAATCGAGCTCTCCTTAAAAGCCGGAGATGCATCGGCATCCGTTTGTCTTCTTGCTAAACTAATTTATAAAGAAAAATAAACCTGTATAATAATCTCTGGCTAACTTTGTACAGAATGCAAATAGACTTAATTCCGTCAATTGTAGCATCCCTATAATAAAGGCCCATTATCCATATCCATTATATGAATATTTTTTTCTATTACGACTCATATTTGTCTAAGATTTGTCTATATATTCAAATCATTGTATAACGTTTATTAAATTTAAGCATGACTATTGTTTGAAAGGTAATATATGTACATTATTTATATGTGTCGTCCGATAAGTGGTATTGAAAACGTGTATCACATCTGTCAACAAAACAACAAATCCAACTAACACAGGTGTCTTGCTTGAACAGATGCGTTGTTATTATCGTCCTATTTTACTAACTCTTTATTGGACACGGGTACCCTCTCAGAACAAGAAGGATTAGAATATAGTCTACCACGATAACCAAGTGTCGATTGAGTTGGCTTCGTATCTGTACGAATTTTATGGATAGCCCTCGGAAAGATAACGTAATTGTTAATTCCTGTCTACCAAGCACATTGCTTCGAAATATCAGAGGTGCTGCAAAACTTCGAACTACGGTTCGCGTGTGAAATGTCTTAAGCATTAAGCTATCAATGCTTGCAATTTATGATTTTAGTCTTTATTACTACCCTTTAAACTGAAATGAAATATCTAATCTTGTTAGTAGGTGTGGTTAAAACGAATGCTATTTCAACCAGCACTAGTGTGAGAACGGAAAGTATTTATGCATTTTAACACCGAAAATAACGTCGCGTATTCTTTTAGATAATGTTCAATATACCAATATACCTACTAGTATCTGAAAATAACATTATTTGAACTATTTAATAAATATCTAACAGTTGTGTAGAAGTTATTTCGGAGCTTTCCTACTCGGTATAAAATTAATTTACGACCAAAGTTGCATTAAAATACAAACATTTGAAGACTCATAACTTTTAAATATTTTTTTATCTCAATTCTATTTCTATGTTGGCAAGGACAACGAGGGCGCAAATTAATATCACTAGCTACTATTATATGGACAATGTTACGTTGTGGAGTAGTAAACCATCGTACTTTGCATGGGAGGATGGTTGATTAGCACCTTAACATGGAAAACTTTCAAACTACGAATACTTCTATAGCCTTTAAAGTAACCTTTTAAGATATACGAATATTACAAATAATAGAGCTCGCCTGGAGATAGAAATTTCCCACAGTAATTGTATATTCATTTACAAATGAGGGACCATTTTAGTTCTTAGGATTATCAACGCATTTATCATTGAGTCCAGGTGGAATACTGGATCTAAATGAAGTTGATTGGTATTTCAATTTCGTAAAATGACAAAAGATGGTCAGTGGCAAATTTTCCAAACTGTTCAAATCTCCTCTACCATGATATGGTAACTGTAGTTTTATACCAGAAAATCTGCGACGCAACACGATTAATATGTGAATTAAAACCCGACAAATAGTTTTCGATGGCGCCAATAAGCTCTGCGCGCTTCCTCATTGGGCGATGCTATTAATATCCTAATCACACGGAGAGAAGAGTAGGTTTAAAGTTTGTTAGTCACAATAAAAGCAAGTTATCCCTGACAGAAATCAAAATCTTAATACCAGATTATTTTAGTTAATCATCTATTTTTAATATGAGATATTTTATATTGTTTTTATTTCCTTGACTGTACTGTGCTTATCCCTTGTACTGTGACAGATAATTAATGTTAATTTTAAAGTTATGAAAAAAATATATATATTTTATTTCCAACCTTTTTAAAACTTTGAATCAGTGTAAAAAATTAAACAACATTTATTGTTTTTTAATGTATTTTATAAACTATTTTTGAGTATTTTCATGAAACAATTCTGATGAATTTAAAATCATTAACTAGCATAAACACACTTGAAATGTCTGTAGTAACACATACATCGAGTAGTAATCTTATATGCATTTTTTCACAAAAGTATACAGTAAGTTTATATTATCTGTATCTGACAATTGTAATTACTAATATCAATTAAAATATTGAATTTGCCACAAAGAGTATGTTATTATTTGAAGATTAGTTTACAAGGGAATCTATTTGCTTAGGAGTAAAACAAAGTTTCAATATAACAAAACAAAAAAAGCTGGGTTTAATTTGATTCAGGATGTTGTATTCATACAAATCAGAAAAATATATGCCACATGTAAGCGATATATAATTAAGATCATAAATAGTAATTAATTATGTCAATGTTGGATAAATAGTGTAATAAATTAATCACTTGCCCTACAGAGTAAGTAGGTTAGCACTTATTAACCTGCATTGTTGACATTAAAATCCTTCAAACATAATTTAGACTTTTTCGAAAAAGTCATTACTTGTAAATTCCTTCTTGTCATCGTGATAAATATTTTTGTAATATCAAGACTTCTGATAGCCACCTGAGATTTAATACACACACAAAGATAATAACATAGAAAGACATTTCAGTCACATACTCTAATTAGCTGATTTATTTCAGCATGGAATGGGTAATTGCAATAAGTATTTATTTAACGTAGCAGGTTTAAAGTAAATTTTAATTGAAATTGACCTGTTATCTTTATTCTGTCTTGACCCAGTAAATTGTATTTCTTTTTGTGACAGAAGTGTTCAATCAGATTGTAAGTGATACTACTGTCTGTAGACATGTTACTGTCATTAAGCCTAGATTAAAAATTCTACTTAAGGTTGGCCAAGGAAGAATTGCGCTGAGAACTAAGTTAGAATGTCTTAAAGAAGTGTATGTATTAATCCATTTTTCTAACCAGAAAACAGCAATATTTAACAATAATTTTATAAGCCCAATAGGAATATAGCAGTGGAGCCTCTAAAGATAAATCAGGAAGAGTTATACTCTTTATTCTAACTAAGGTATAAAAGAAATGTATGATATTAACAGATGATGTGAATTTATCTGGACAAAGAAAAATGCTTATATACAAATAATATGAAAAGCTATCTCATTTATTGTCCAAAATTTATTATGTATTTTTACAACTATTGTTTAAAGTGGGAAGGGATTTCAAATAGTGCTGCTGTTTATTAATTATTAATTTATTATGAAGACAACAATTCAGTATTTTTGTGCACATAAGTTGTGCAGATGTATAGCCTTTTGAATTTTGATTCAAATATAGTGACTGTACCTTAAAAATGAGATATTTTGGTAATAGGACATTTTGATAATCTGTACTTTAGAAATAAGGCATTCTGCTAATAACCTATTCCACTTTCATTTTGCTAATAGATCATGTCACTTAATGGGTTTTTTTTACAATGTATATTCTTGTTATATGGACAAATTGATTGAAGCCCTTGTGGTACAAAAACTAGTTTTTTGCTTATTAATGTATACTATAAACTTACCTGTGACTTCCTTAGCACTTTCAGAGCGTATTCCTTATCCTCACTAAGTTTCTTCACTTTGTATACCTCGCCATAAGCACCTTTTGCTATCGTTTTAACTAGTTGGAAGTCTTTATGTATTAAGTCAGTGGTGATGGGAAATTCTGGCAAAAATATTGACTCCTTGTGGGCAACAGGCCAAGCTGTTTTACTTGCTTCAAATGGGTTCTTTAGTGTTGAATCATTCCATCTAAAAACCAATGAAAAATCTGAATGACCAGGACCAAATTAACCATGGATTAAAGTTTTCTGGCACTGTATTGAGTGTTATATTTTGAATTTCTATCCCTGTATTATTAAACAACTATTTAATAACTTCATTCCTTATATTTTAAAATTTGGTTCATATATTTAGATCTCATGGATTATGTAAATAGAAACATTCTCATAATGTATTAGAGTTATTAATGAAAAAGCAGGTTTGCAAATAAATAACTGACATTTAAATATTATTTGGAATAATATTAGTAATGTTAGCATCTGTTGACATTTACGACGAATGAAAATTTATACGTTAGATCACCGAAGTTTTTGTTGATGTTTTGTAAATTTTGTAATGATTATGTATGTACACTAACCTTCGCCTGGACACTCGAGACCAAGGCCGTGATGCGCTGTACACTGACTGGTTACTAGTTACGCTAACGTATGAGCGCCCACTGAGGTTACCCACGAAATGAGACAAACTGAACTGTACACAAAAATAAACACCACTTGCACAAAAACGTAACAAAGGAGCGACAAATGACGCTAATGATACACATCCGTATTGTACCTACTTCTAGTATATTCCGAAAGCTAAGAACAATGTAAGGACAAGATCTCGCTTAGGTACAAGAGCAACAAAGCATTTTTTTCGTTACGTATATTCAGCTGAGAATGACATTAGCAAGTTTTCATTTCATCGCATTTTACCTGACTCGAATATGCTTGACCGTCTCGGGCAGAGTGCGAGGATTGTTTCTGGTTTTTATGTTGTACGCTCTTGTTATGCGAATTTCCCATTAAATTGAGTTACTTTATTGTTGTTTGTAATTATTATTTTTTTAGAAATACTTAAAAACTAACAACACAAAATATCGTTCCTTTCAACCACAAGCCCGCCCATAAACAATATTGAACAGACAAAAACAAACGTAAGATAAACAGATAAAAAACAAAACAAAGATAGATAAACATAAAAAGACAATATCCAGGTCATGTTCATGACATGCATCGAAAAGAGACACTGAAATATTTGAAACCTTCTGATTCTACAAATAATCTATAATATTTTTTCTCATTTTGTTAATATAATAGCTGCAGAAAATTGGTGCAATTTTTTTCTATCGTATTGGAAAAATCTTATGATATTAATACTTCTTATTCCAAGATCTAAATCAGATATATCGAATAGTATAAAACTTACGAAAACATAGTTCGATAAACCCCACATTACGCAAGTTAATGAGAATATTGTTTGGGTACTTCAAAAATTGTTGTTAAAAATGTAATGTGATACCAACTAAAAACAAATAGTTCCAACATATTACATAAGAAATAATAAAAAACAATCTTATTTATGAGATATTGCGCACTAACCTAGATTCCAAATTAGGCTAAAAAAACTTATGCCTGCCTATACGGTTTGACAGATATTTCCTCTTAGAAATTATGGCGCGAAATTCAACTTAAAATTAAAAGTACAACGCATATGTGATCATATTTGAGAGTACTGTTCTATGTGGAGTCGGCTACTGATGTACTTACATAAACAACATTTACTATTTTTTATGAGATAGGAACTTGTTTGGTACTGTAGCTTAACTTGACCGTACTATTTGTGCCTGTATTTACCCTATAATGACACTCACATAAACGAAGACCATAAAGGATAACATCAGAAGTGGGATTAGTGCAGGGATGTAAATATTTTATGTGAATCATATGTAGAGAAATGTAAGCACGGGTGGTGTATTTTATTCGAAGTAGCAAAATAACATACAACATATAGTGGAGTACAGTACATATAGTGAAGTAGCCACCGGCCTCTGAAACTTACCCGAGTTTCACCGTGGAGATGCTCGAACCTAGCTACAACTATAACATACTCATATCTACTTAACTGGAAAGGAAATTTCTAAAAAAATGTATTGTTATTTTAAAAAAATATTTATATATCCTATAACCTTATCCTAAGGTCTATAACCTTATAAATGTTATATTTTGAATTAGAGGCCACAAAGTAAAACACGTTAAGTATTCAATTAATTTTATTTAAGTAATTTTTTGTGAGAGATTTGTGCGTGATTAATTTAATCAGATAGTTTGTGTGCAGCTATCAGTTACATTAGGTTTTTTTCTTTTCATTTTCCTTATTTTAAGTGCCAACGAAGCTTTCCATTCCCTTAGTTTAACAATTCCATAAGTTTTAACCCACATATATATGCCTATTCCAATTTCGATAACGAATATAAACAAACTAGCTCCTGTAAACATTCCATAACATTTAAATATTCCTATAACATCTTCCATACTCAAGGGTTTTATTGGCGCTTCTTCTTTTATGTCATTAAATCTGTATTCCTCCCATTTCTTTATGAGTCCAGCTTCTACTAATGCTAATGCTATCTTATTGTATGAGGCAGTCAATGTCGAATGTCTGTGGAGAATCATGTTTAGGTAGTGACTGTGTATC
>DWON01007021.1:0-13315 GCA_018251015.1 Phocides pigmalion okeechobee
AAGAAAATCATCCGCATCTTTAAAATTTATCTATGTTGCTTCACGTGCTCTGGGTTCCGCTTTGAGGCGATAATATGAATTTAATGAAACCCGGCAGCTATATTCGTCCTCTTGACGTGCACTCTGTTACGTCTCAGGTGGGGTCTTGAGTGTGTTTATAAACATGAAAAAATGTCTATCGTATCTATATATAAGAAGGATAAGGTAATTATATAAACAATGATGAAAATTTTAAAACTATTTAATTATAATAAACCTAACCTAAATAATCTAAAGAGAGTCCGTGCCCAAGCATTCAAGAATGCTAACTACATTTTCGCGTTGAATAGCGATCCCAATTCTCTGCGTGAGATACGAACCAGCCCTCTTGTCACCGGCGGCGTAGATCGAATGTGGGACTAATACGCATGTTTCTTGTATAATTGCGAGTACAGAGATGACCTGTAACATTATATAGAAGTTTTAATGATGCAACATGTAGTAAGTAGAAAGTAGAACTTTCACTAACAAAACAAGTAAGGTTATTATAAAACTACCACTATTCTAACAATTACGATGTTAATTAGGAATGTCTTTGGTTTATGCTGGCTTTGTTATCTATATAAACCGTCCTGTTTTTTTTGTGTAACTATCGATTTCCATACATAAATAAAATAGAGATGTTTTTCTTTAGATTCAAAATAACTGCCAAGTACTTGAACGAAAATAAATCATAAGAAATATTTTTCTAAGGTTAGCTGTACTGTAAAATTAAAAATCGACCCAGGATTCTTAAAATGAACTAAAATTCTGGATTATATTTATCGTCTACTTCTCCTCTTTCGGACAATTTTTTTCTCTCTGTATGTTTGTAATGGCAGCATTGATGGTACAAAGGATTTTGTAGGATTAGGAAGGTAAGAATAGGTCGCTTTTTGTCTCATAAATAGCTTGAATGAGCGGCAGTGTGTTTCAAATGAATTCACAAGCAGATTATAAGATGAAAGCTTGTCTACGAAAGTCTACACCTTTAGGATTTACCTAGGAGTAAGTTGCCTCACGTGCCCTGTGTTCCGCTTTGAGGTGGTAATATGAATTTAATGAAACTCGGCAGCAGTAGTTGAATCCCCTTGAGGTTTAGTATACTATGTGGTAATTCTACCGCTAGGTGGTAATTCTTGAGTTTGTTTACATTTTACTTGGAAATTCTGAGGTATTCCGTAAAATTGTGTAGCAGTTTTAATGAAGTTGTAAAGTGCAACTATTAAAACATTCAGTAGGAAGAGGAGTAAGTTCGCTTTGAATCTGAGCAACTTTTTGTACTTTAGCGTTATGGTATTAATTAGATCTGCTGTGAAGCTCCCATCGGGTTTCTGATGTTCTCCTCTATATTTAATCAGAATTTTTACCAGATTTTGTAAACTTATCTAATCATTTTATAATTATACATAAATTAATTGATAAGTGTATTTGTATATGTTGAGCTTTTAGAGGATGTTTTGTATAATATTTATTATTTGTTATTAATAATATTTATACATTTGATGAACCTGTTGATTTAGTAGATAGTGATCTTAGCTAATTTGGAGGTTATCGGATCCACTCCCAATCAATATGCAAATATGTATATAATTGTGGACGAGCACAATTGCTTGTTCTGTTTCTATGGAAAGTTATTTCAGTTATTTCAGTTTTAATAAGAAATATATCATTGTGTATCAGTTATTTGGCCTTCATTGGCTCCGCCTTATTTATGATCAAATGAATCACAATTAGTGTAAGTTGTCTAAATACACTTATTTATTATTTTATTGCATTTGTAAGAATTATTTTGAATAAAATACAACGATCTCACGTTCGATAACTATCGCACTACATATAACGTAAATTTGTTTTATTTGACATGAAAACGGTTGTTTTCGTCAAAATGATTACCCGTATTACCGTCTAGGTTCTACGTATGCGGTACGACGTTATTGCTCTTCTTTCAAACGAAGACGAACTAATATAAAGTTGAAAGTCAACAACTTTAGAATTCTTCAATCGGCAATGCGTGGAAACGCCTTTGACTGTTTCTTTCCCAAAAGTTTTGTCGCCTTAAATTTGAACTTCGCCCGAAGCGTCAAGTGGCCTCCATTGATCACAATTCTTTTAACGTTTTTATTTCTATTTTCCTCAAAAATTCGTGATGTTATATTTAGTAGTTACTTCCGCTTTTCGAGGAGTCTAAATCGAATAACACAATTCAATGTTGTTAGTCATAGTAGCATTTTTCGTTACTTGGAGATTTCTTTATCATGCCGCTTCAGCGGTATAGTTTAAGGCATTAAGTGGATCACTTGTTAATTTTCAATTTACTTCAAGATTTTTTCTATGAACTTTTAGTTTTCTATCAGCGAATTTGTAATTTATAGATCTATTATATTAACATTTATTTACATTTTTTGTTTTATGTTGGAAGTGTAGTAAACAAGTGTGCCACTTTATGTTACGTAGTTGATGAAGCAATGAACATCCATATCCAATCTCAAAAAGTTCTGAACTCCTATTTGAGGTGGTATTTGATGCGCTTTTCAGCATGAGGTCTCAGGTAGCGGCCTCACTTGTACGAGTACTCGGCAAAAGCACGTATCTAACCAGCACACTTAAATATTAAGTATAAGTAATAATATTACAATACGATTAATACTAATTCATTTTTAAGTAAACATTAGAGTTAAGTTAAACTCCAGATTAATAAATAACAGTCAAAAGTTGATCCAAAATTTTTCGTTGAATAAAAATGTTTCGATTAATCTCTTTTCCTGTTTTTATACACAAAAATTTGAAGCCTCAGCCTGGAATTTCCATTTTACTGTCGCTCTATTCATTTTTTCCTAAATTCAAATATTTAAAGTGGAGTTTTGAGTACCCGTCTACGTTGCCTTTATACGAAACGACGTTCTTTTAATTTTTACTGCCGGATACACTTGGTGGGTATTTTTAAAGGCGAATTGTTCTTTTAGGCATTCGGAATAAGCGGATCATTGGCACAAACCGTGTTATATTTTCTTTCGTTTATTCGACACACTTTTAGTTATATTCTTTTCAGAAGAGCAAATGATTATGCAGAATTGATGTTAAGTTGTCGTGCAGTCCATGGAGTATACACATATGTGTATAGTATATATATTTATAGCCCCCAAAGAGGAGTGAAGTTCTTTCTGATCTCGTGCGATGTGCGTTGCTACGCGAAAAGTTGCTTCACGAAGCGCTATGATGGCGGCGGTTTCTGGTAGAATTATAATTCTACTGCCTGCTGCAAGCTGAGAATTGCTTAAGAGTAGCAATGTATATATGAGCAAGAGTTGTAATACTAGGTTACTTTTTCCGGCCATTTTTGTTATCAGGAGAAGAAAAACATAGAATTCAAGATTCAGTCCTATTTAATTATAATAAAAAAGCTTTTTTAAACAGTATTTTTTGTTTTTTAATATTATCATTAGGGCTAGTACTGAAATGACGAAACGCCATTTTGTAACGTCTGTTAAATTCAATTTACAATGAGTACGTTTTATTTATTGTTTTACGCTCATCAAGTCCTTTCATTTGATACCGATATTGTAGAGGTGACCTTGAAAATTATAATTCGCTATTTTGCAGTGCCTGCCATATTAGATTTAAAATGACGGCATTTAAATAATCGTGCATTTTCACGAGAAACAAATGTGTGCGCCACATATCAGTTCAATTGAACAGTGGAAAGTAGGTCAAACTTGACATTCATGATTTGATTATAGACACTGCGACTGGTTAATGTAAACACAAGCTTGTAGGAACTTGGTGAGGATCATCTTAATTAATAGCAGAAACTGCAGTACAATACTATTGAAGAACACAATGCAATGACTACAATATATCATAAGAAATATTATTAAACAAAAAATTCGTCACTTCTAAGTTAACAAAAATTGATATTAAATTAAATAAACTTATTGATTGTATCCTGTTACTATAATTATACTGTTGATATTTGGCTCAGAAAACAAAATATTTGCATTAAATTGTACGTGTGAACTATAGACACATCCCTAAGGCATGCACACATCAGCGCGTTGACGTAATGTCTCTCGTCATCCTTAACTCGGACCGACTAGTCATCTCTAATTTATAAAAGCCTTAGGTAAAGATAAGTAGACACATAGCCCACAAACATCCTCGTGTAACTAAAAATTAGTCTTATAACCGATGTATTAAGGACTGTTTTAAAACAAGTGAAGGAAATCGCGGGCCCAACTAGTATTTTATGGATCGTGTTAAATATTGCCCCACGAATAAAAATTATGCAACTATTTTAAATGTCTAATTATAAAAAATTAAAGGCGGGAGAACTATAGCTCGACCAGAGAGGTACCACCGCCGCCCTCATAATCCGCCGTAAAGCATTACTTATGTTTCGGTTGGAGAGGTGCGGTTGCCTGCTACACTTGGAAGCGAGGTGACCATCTTCGTTCTCAGGAGTAGCAACGTGTCTACGTTCGAGCTCAGACAAGATTTCGGTCGTGTTTGTAGTTGTACGTGGATGTCTATGGGCTGTGACTACTTAACATCAAGTGGTTTGCATGCTCGTTTGCTACTCTTCTCACATAAAAAAGAAATATTAGATATTATAATAAAAAAGGTGCATGTTTACTAAATATGATATTTAATGAACAAGTACGAGTATGCATATGAGAATATTATGCAAGGGGAATATCTACGTGAAAATTTTGTATAGCGCCATCCGGTCGTGCTTAACAGAAAATGCCGTTACATTTCCATACAAATTAGAGCGAGAATTAAGTATTTCATGCAACTTGTAAAAATAACATAAGTACCTACATATGTTACGTATGCATTAACCTTCGGCTTTGTACTCGTAATATATGTACACGCCTGTTATAAACTGTATAGAAACGTAAAATTTAAAAGACATTAATTAAAATGCGATTATCTTAACTTAAAATATTGTAGGTATTTTTTTTATTATGAAAGAGTAAGAAACGAGAATGTAGGTAACCTGATGTTAAGTGGTCACTGCAGCCCACGGACAAGCACGTCAAATCTCAAACAGAACAGAAGTTCTATTTAAGGATGGACGCGGATGTGTTCCTACTCTCGAGGACTAAGAAGGTCGCCTCAAATAATGTGTATCCGGCAACCACACCTCCCCAACTGAAACACAATACACGAGGATTAAAATATTTTTTATGATTGCAGTTTGCAACAACGACCTATGCAATAATCGCTGTGTATATTTATCTAATAAATTGTCCCAGTTAAGTGAGGCGGCATCAATCACCCGAGGCCGGTAACCGCGTTACGTCGCCACTAATTGTGATCCCGCTTCTCTGAGAGAGTGGGTATCGTTCCTTTGCCGATCGATAACCACCCTTCGTCTCGATTCTTCGAGCTTTTACTCGAACACTGAAGAGCGGATTCCGTGAGGCTTGAACGAGGAATGTACGTGCGCCGCGAAATACTCGATCCTCGCTGCTTTTAGCCGTACATTGAAGTGTGAATTCTGTAAGAGTTGAACAAGAAGTGTACGTAATCGGCGATAGTGAGGCTGCCGTGTAAAAGTTTCACGAGTTTGCGAGCTCTTGGTAGGGTTGGGTGAAGGAAAGTAGGCCGCTCTCCCCTGCTATGCCGACAACATTCACTGCGTCCACGGCATCGGATAAAGACTAATTTTATTGTGTGGAGTTCGATCGTCTTTTCGTGGTTTCTCCTCGTTTGAGAGACAGGAGTGACTGACTTAATTCGATTATACATCGTGTCACAAGCCATGATCTAGTTTGTTTACTTCTAATTTTGTTAGACTTCCTTTTTGTTGATTAGTTATTAGTTGTTGTAATCCTGATTAAACAAACAACTTAAGGCGGATCGAGTCTTATCATTGTTATTCTTAAACATCAGTAACTAATAACGTTTTAATTAATTCTTCTACGAAAGTAATTACTTCAAAACACATTTTTGGGAAGCAAGTACACGAATAGTAACAGTCCAGGGTCGGAAACCATGATATATATATTTGATTTGATTAGAAGTTTATTGTTCTAGCTTCTATGGTAAAATAAATCATCGTAGGGAAATATTCTCTAATTTCTCATTAAGTTCTCAAGGGAGTGTAAAGTTGACCAAGTTGCAATGGGACAGTGTTGTGAACTTTGCCCTAATTCTTTTCATTCTGAGAAAGGAAAGGTGCCTAGTAGTGGGATTTCTTAATTCTTTGATGTTTAAAGTTAAAGTTGCACGCATTTATAAATAGAGAAATTAAAGGATAAATACCTCTCAAAGTTATTTTCATATGATAGTACGTACAATTTCCACTCATTTGTGTCTACCATAACTGTCCCCCATTAACGTAACCCATAAATATTAATTGCTCTATTATCAAAATCAAGCACGTAGTGTGTTGAAATGGACCGTTTTGTTTAAACAGTTAATTGTTTGTTATTAAGGATTGTGTTGACTATTTTATAGTTTGAATCAAATTTCCGAAAGTAACTCGATTGAAAAATATTTTGCGGAGAGTCCAATGCTTTTAGGATTTAAACAAAATCTAAATCTAAATCTAAATCAAAGCGGAAGGTGACTGACAGGTACAGAGATCAACGTACAGCTAAAACCGATAAACCTATAATCCTGAATTTTTCCATATAAGTTCTTTATATAGCGTAAATGAGTAAGAAAGATTTTTTTCAATTAGACCCCTGGGGGGGATAGAATATGGGTTGAATGTTTGTATGAACGTTGACAGATAAAACAGAACAAATAGAAAATGAAATCATCAACTTTATTATCTATTTATAAAGATTTTCGTAATCAAATATCTTCGTATTTTGGCGGAGTAAATTCTCATAAAAATATGTTCATCAAAAATAAAAGTCCAGTTTTCATTTTCATTTGTGTATTTTTTTGAACAGATTGTTTGTGGATTTTCTGTGGACACAACAAATGGTCGGGTATCATACGGTCATTTCTAAAAACCCTTTCTGGACGACCCTTGCACACCCTTCAAACTAGGACAATTCCGGGGAAACATGGACGGATAGCTTTCATACACATATGGCAGTGTCGCTCTACTATCGACTTTGATATCGATAGTTGTCCTCGAAAAGAAGTTATGGTACATAAATGTCGATAAAGCACTTCCAACTATGCTACAGAAGGATATCGTATCGACATGATACGTTTGCCGTAAAACATTGTATCATGTCGAAAAAGTATAACACTCTCACTCAACAGTAAGAGAGGGCTACCTTAGAAAAGTAAGCTGTAAGTAAGTAAGAGGGGTTTCTCGAGGCCTGAAATTCCCACCAAAAAGACTAGGACGTCTCCGATGATGTTGATGGGCGTGTGAGAGATGTTAACTCCTGATTAAAAAGAAATCGATTCTTTATTCGAATCCGACGGGAGGCACTTTGTTACCTAAGTTCACTTCACTAACACTGTCCCAATGTAAATCTGGTTTTAGGAGACATACACATATACATGTCGTTTACTACCAATCGAGATATTGATATGTCACAATAGTTTGGCAAAGAAACATTTTTTATATTTCTACTAATATATAAAAGTTTGTTGTTTACCACGAAGACAACTTATTTAATCTATCTCAAATTCTGAACACGAAGTGTATGTATTTTTGGTTTTGTTATAGCTTTTGAAAATCTTAAAACTAATTATAATAAAAACCTAAGCTAACCAATCTAAGGAGAGTTCGTGTCTATGCGGCACGGTGCCAAGAATTCTAGCCGCATTCCTGTGTTGAATAGCAGTCGTATTAAATTATATACATCAAATTGAGAATAAAATAATTGTAACATTGAATGTAAATTAAATATCCAAAAATAAAATCACAATAACATTCAATACGTATTAACTAAGTAGGTATAATAATTAAAAATGTTTATGTCAAAAAAAAGAAAAAAAAGTATAGATAGAAAAGAAGCTTCGTTTGGTTTCGTTGAAAAAAGTAAGCAAAAACTAAAAAATAGAGACCGCTCTAGTTAGGTATTAACGGAGTCATTAGGGTAAGAGTTAAAACGCATTAAGATAATCACTCTTTGAAGTAGCGACGAGCAGAACTTTAATAACAACGTTGTGGAATATAGAACTTTAAAGTTCTATTAATCCCATTATTCGGAGCAAGAACATTGGCAATTATTTACTTTGATTCCCTGTATTTTTTTTTAAGATTCGAAAAACATTTATAGAGCTCCTTTTTAAAGTGGGAAGAATATTAAACGAGCACGCAGGCTACCTGACGCTAAGTAGTTATTTACTGCAGCTCATGGACATCACATAACCTTAATCAGGACTAAAGTGTGATCATACGTAGATGCATTACTATTTTTGAGGACAAAGAAGGACGCTTCAAGTGTCGCGGGCCGCTCCTGAAATCGAACCGAAATAGAAGAATTGCTTCATGGAGTTGATCGGCAAGTAACTTTATAAAGAGTTGTGGCACCTTCCCGATCAAAATAATCTTCTTCTACCTTGCATCTCATATGTTTTAGGTTGTTTTATTAATTTTTGCAAAGTATCTTGATAATGTTTTGTACGGATCCCACATTTTTTTTCTAACATAAAATTGCCTAAGTTACTCCTCATAGCATCAGAAGTATCTGTGCCAGAGCCAGTGAAAGTCCCATCGAAATCGATTTACCTCTTTAAGAGATTATCCGGTATAGACGGACAGTCAGACAGACAAAGATGTAAAAATTTGCGTTTTTCTTATATATATCGTATATACGTTCATATCAAAAACCTTATATATTGATATTACAAATAGGCACTTCAAATTCATTATACATGTATCTTTTATGCTGATATGTAATTCCGTTAGACATATAAAATTAATCTTTTCACATTACTGTCAAGTGTATGTACAACGGCCATTAGTTTTTAATGCTTTTATTATGTTTTTATACAGAATGTTGTCGCGCAGTTAAAAATGAAATGTATTTCCTTTTACATAACTGCAGAGGCAGTTAAATTTATACGAGAGGTTGCGACTGTTCCGATGGTCCATATAACATAGTAACGACTTCCTTTGATCCGCGCACTTGCTGTGCGTAACTTTGGCGTAATGACACGTAGCTTGGAAAACATCGTAGGAACAACAGATTGCGGAATTACTGTTATTGGTATTGGCATCGATATATCTTACGTAGACTATCTGGTTTTTTGTGATCGCAGGAATATAATATGTTTATATGTATGAATTTAAAGACGCAGACAGTAAGGTGTGTCGTGATATGAAACCCAAAAAAGGAAAACGAACCAGACATACGTAGGGCACGATTTTCCTTACAGAACAAGCAGTGTTAGTATTAGACTAGTAGTCCATTTTGGACAAATGTGCAAAAAAGCCTACCAATGCTTCACACCCCTATAAGAACTTTGTGAAGGAGTCTTAGGTATACAGTTTTCCTTACGAAGAATTCCTTCATTGTCAAAGCATGTGATAATTAATTTATAAAACGTATATCTTCGAAAAATCAGAGGTTATAAGGATTTGAACCCCAGACCTCTGCATGAAAGGCTTGAATGTTATCACTGGTTCTATAACATGCATTTTTGCAAACTAATTGAAAAGCCTTGAAGTTTGCTTTACAGTTGTTTTAAGACAAACATAAGCACGGAAGAAATGCCTTAGTAGACGAACTTTACACGGCGAACGGAAGCTTATCACCTTGGAATCTATTAGAATTGCAAATTAGCTTAAACAACTAAAGTTTGAAACTCTAAACCGTTGGTAATGTTACACAATGTTTACGTATCGACGAGACAAAACACATTAAATGTAAATTGGCTTCGCTTCAATATTATTGCATCGCTGGATCACATCGAGTTCTGATCAAAGTTTTATTAGCCGTGTTTTAGTGCTATGCTACTGTCATTGGTAATATGGATAAGGACCTCGATTATGCTCCGTTGAACGTTATTACTTCTGTATATTGTTTGTTTGTGACTTTAATTGGAATGAAACATGTTTCTTTGTCCCTTTTATAGTTTTATGGGAACGCGAAATTGTTGTTTAAACATGATATCGAAGGTTGTCTGAAAGAAATAGCTACGAGCAATAATACCGCTGTTTGGTCACCGTTACAATTGTATTGCACTGTTTACTGTTTTTGTATTAGTTTTCTGGTGTATAATAAATTGAATTGTTGTATTTACGACGAATACAATTGAAGTTATGGGAAAAGGGTCAAGGTGGGAGAACTCGATCGGGGAAGTATCACCGCCTTCGTAATTCGCTGTAAAGCATTACTTGTGTTTCGGTTGGAGTGGTGCGGTTGCTGGCTATACTTTCAAGCGAGGCGACCATCTTAGTCGTCAGGAGTAGCAAGGCATCTATGTTCAAGCTCAAATAGGATTTTGGTCGTGTTTGTGATTGTACATGGATGTCTATGGGCTGCGACTACTTACCACCATCAGGTGGTTTGCATGCTCGTTTGATACTCTTCTCACATAAAAAATCGTGACAGTTATTTGAAAATAACTGTTAAACTCAATATTTTTAAATGTGAAACCTCTACAGCGCGCCTTGGAATTCTGACGCATATTCTGTCACGACAAATGACATGAAAGGCTTCTTACACGAGTAATGAAACTATTATATTACCATTTTCATTTCATAAAAGATATTTTATATTAAGATCTTGATTTATATAAATATTATCTCCACACTTATAACATCAAGTTGACTTGCGTTTAAGTAGAAGAGTGTGGTTACTGGCTCACTTATAAAAGAGGCGACTACCTTAGTGCTCAGGAGTAACAACACATCTGTTTTCGACCTCAAATGGGACTCTTATTCTCTATGGAGTTGTTTACTAATGTCCGTGGGTGGCAGTGACCACTTTTTTCAGATGGATGGTATGTTCGTTGCCTTCTACTATTTTGAAAAAAAATGTAATATCACGATAAGTTCAATTGCTTTATATTTTCTCTCTATATGAAAAAAATGTTGGAATAACTAATTTCAACAACCTATGAAATGTAGGATCTTATTTATTCGTATCTTAGAAGTTGAAACCAACTTTACTTATTTACAAAACTTCGGTGTAATTGCCAACATTTTTTCAACAAAATAAAGTATATTTCAAAATAAGCAATTTAAAATATAGTACATTTAAAATATGTTGTAGTATTTTCTGGAAAAGTTCGGAATACAATAAGACAGATGAGTTCGGAATTCGAAATTACGTTACGGCAAAATTACAACGTTTCGTAAAGGTGTGTTCACAAACTTTAATAATTTAAGATAAAAAATATATTGTTTTTTCCTTGTTATGGGAGAAGAGTAGCAAACAAGCACGTAAACCACCTAATGTTAAGTAGTCACAGCCTATAGACATCTACGTACAATCACAAACACTACTGAAATCCTATCTGCACTCCAACGTAGATACGATGCTACTCTTAACCCTTTATAAGGCAGAAGGATTCAGAGGAATAAAATAACTTGCGCGTATATTTTTGGCATGTTTTTATTTATGTTTTATGTTTTATTATGTTTTTATTTTTTGTTGGTGGTAAATATATCGCCTCTGCCTTAAAAAGGGTTAAGGACTAAGATGGTCGCTTCGCTTCAAAGGGTAACTGGCAATAACACCTCTCCCAACGGAAACACAAGTAATGCTTTATGGCGGATTATGAGATAGATTTCTATGTATAAATTTAACCGTATATAGTATGTAGACCCGAAACAGTACAATACTATATATTAATAGTATAGTTGGCAACCCTATTCGTAGGTTAGCACATAGAAACATAATCATTTATATATATTAAATTTATGAAATTGTGCTATACATTTTTAATAACACAATTGCTGATAAAACTTACCATACACATAATATGTACAATAAATACTAACCACCCCAACTGATAAAGAGCATAAATTGTGACGTAACACCCCCTCGTTCCCCCTATCCATCCACATTTCAAATAGGTGTCATTCCGCTCATTTGACGTGTAATTATTTTCAATTCGCTGCAGAGTTCGAAACGTAACCGAATAGCCATTCGCCGCCATTTTTTGTCATCGGCCGACTTAATTTATGTTTGGGGATTTAATTAATTTTCTTTTCCCTTTTGTAATTATCCGTTGAGAACATATCCACTCGAAATATGACTTGGTCCTTGAATCGTAAATGGTTGGAGCTGAAACTCATTATTTTCGAATGCAGCAATATATTTCTTGTGTTGGCAACACTGCCCGTTATATCGTTCTACACTTGGTTTCGAACATGGGCGTTTGGCTTGAGATCAGATTGGATGTATTAAATTTCATTATATAAAGGAAAATCTTGCTATAAAGTAGCAAGATGGAAGACATTGTTTGTTGTAGAAATATAATTACTAAAATGCATTCTACGCTTTGTTTAAAGTTGTAAATATCCAGATTTATTTTATTCCTGAAAACTAGAACCAAACATTATAGAAGCTTCTCATAATGATAATGATACAAACGTAGGCTACGTCGCATCGCAGTTGGGACGTCGCAATGACACCGCCAAGACGTCATTACTATACGGGAACTTTACAACTACACCGCTGAAAACGTACCAGCTTTAAGTGTATTAGATATTGCGTCAGTGTCGCTACAACGTTGCAGCTACATCGCCGAGAGGTTGCCAACATTCTTTGAATGTAGTAAAGGTCGCGTACTTCTGTACTTCCGCGTTTTTTATCAATGCAACACAGAAAGTCAAATTTTACATGTCATGCGTAAGCGACTAAGTTGACGTGACGCGAACGATGCTAAACAATTCAACGCCACGCGATGTTACCGTGACGTCGATATTCTATCGCATTATAGTTGCGTTGGTTGCAGCGTTTGGAAGATATCGCGGCGATATCGTTCGGTCAATATTTACGATAAAAAATTGTTCATACTTCAAGCCCTGAGTTACTTGCCATGATGTGTGCATCACCGTCCGAATCAGAATCAAAATATATCACCAATACAATGCTTTTATAATATAAAACAGTCACAAGTATGGTGATGAGGTGTGTATGTATATGTATCTAGACGATTATGTTAGGTCTCAAGATTAGCAACGAATCTATGGCTTTTGTTCAGTTTTACGTTAGGTGTTATTGTATATTCGTTACAGCGATCACTTAATGGTTCCTGTAGCGCGGGACCAGAATAGCGCCTCCTGCCTGTCGTAAAGGGAGACTAAAAGGAGGACGCTTGCCGAGATTTGGCACCTGGCTCTTTCGTTGGAAAGGGTTCAGGTGCCTCGAACCAGTCGCTGCCTCCAAGGAGAAGAAGAGCGAAGGCCGCAGCGTCA
>DWON01007022.1:0-13315 GCA_018251015.1 Phocides pigmalion okeechobee
ACCACCGCTGCCCTCATAATCCGCCGTAAAGCATTACTTGTGTTTCGGTTGGAGAGGTGCGGTTGCCGGCTACATTTACAAGCACGTGGATATCTATGGACTGCGACTATTGAACATTAGGTGATTTGCATGCCCGTTTGCTACTTTGCTTACATAAAATAAAAAAGACTGGATGTGGTTGCCAATGGGCTACAGCGACCACTTAATATCAGGTAAAATGAAATCTCATTTAATATTTCTGACAAAAAAAACAGTTTCACATTAATGTGAACATATAGAGATATAATATATTAAGTATGTGTCCTATCGGTCTGTGTACTATTATATCTGGATGGGTTAAATAAAAAATACCTAATGTTATTTTCCTGTGAGAACAAAGCTCAGTTCGTCCAGCTTTAAAGTGAACTTCAAATTGAAGTTCAACGTAAAAGCTGTTGTATGATATAGGAAGCTCTTCCTGTTGTTTAGTTGCTCTTTAAACTTTGTCGTTGCTATGATATTGCTACCAAGCCAAAAGTTGAAATGATTGCTAAATTCTCAAACTTTGCCATCTGTTACTGTACTGAGTCAACTATTGACAGGACACTAAGTATATAATTAATAGTAATATAAGAAAATATTAACAGTTACTGCAACCGTTAATAATATTGGTTGCTAACGTTTTAACTGTTTTTAATAAGAATGAAAACGTCATATCGTTGCCATGTTTTTTTTGGATGTTCAGCGATTATTCTTTACTTCATGAATGGATTTTGGATGGATGGATGATTTTTCTAAATGTCCCAACTTGGGGCTCCGGTGTCTCTCTACAGCTAAGGAAGAACTACTCTACCACGCATGCTGCTCCTTAGCATGGAGGCAAAGATAGATGAAGGTTGAAAATCAACACGCTTGTCCAATGTTTTTAAACCGAACATAGGGCCTCTGACAAGGTTTACCTGGGATCAACCGGTTAACGTGATCTCCGTAGTACAGAAGTATGTAGCAAATTGTGCCACCAGCGGTCACCCATCCAATTTACGACCGCACCCGACGTTGCTTAACTTTGTTGAGAAAGTCGGTAACAAGTTTTGTTTCCTAATAAAACATTGACAAAAGATAATACGTATATTAAAAGTCTGCAAAGTAGAAAACGTCGTCACTTATTGAACAATTTCTTCCAGACAAACAATATTAGTAGAGAAAATATGTCCCCTTTCTTAGAAAACATTTTGCGAACACGCCATTTCTGTATCTCGAACCCTTGGAGGGGTCTCGACGGACAGACACTTGTAAGTGTCATCGTTTCCTGCATCTTTTGTTGACCGCGTGATTTGGACCCCCTAATGACCTGTCCTGTGTTTGGACTTTCCCTTATTGCTTGTCACTAACGATCGGTTGATTTAACATCTATTTATATATATAAAAATAGAATTAGTAGCTTTTGTCGGACGCTTTACTTGCACAGAATTACAGTATGTACTTTTGTGGTAAAACTATCGTTCGAGTGGTCAGTTACCACCGCGGTCCTCATGATCCACCATGAAACAATTCTTATTTCTCATTTGAGAACTGCGATCGCCGGCTGCATTTTGCAGCGAGGTGGCTATTTCAGTCCTCAATAGTAGTAACGCGTCTATGGTACAACTTAGGACTTAGGTCTGTTTGATGTGGTATATGGTCCATGGGTTGCAGCGACAACTTAAAATTAAGTGGCTTGCATGCTCGTCAGCTACTCTTATACCACACATTTTTTTGTTCAATTTTATGAGCATCGCGCGGATTTTAATATAAATTGACAGTAACTCAAGCATTGAGTAAGAGACGGGAAGCTTTGACAACAAAAGTGTTGATCTGACATCTCCGTGGAGGGTCCGGACGTGCCCTTATTGCTACATTGTGTTGTGTATGTGTAAATTGGCACGTTTTGAAGTTACTTAATATCATGTATATGTATACATAACATAACACAAAAACGCTGATAAACTGCTTGATGATATTTGATAGGTACAACATATAATTCAACGTATCTACGTTCGAGCTCTGATAGTATTTCAGTCGTGTTTGTGGTTGTACGTGGATGTTTATGTCCTGCGACTACTTAATATCAGGTGGTTTGCATGTTCGTTTGCTACTCTTCCCACATAAAAAAACAGTTGTACTGTTTGGCAGAATTTTTTGTTATATATCTGTTCCATTTAACCAAAAACAACATTTTCATTTAATGAAACATTTGACTAGATTTAAGAAATAAAAATTTAGACACTGAATTAGTGGAATTATAACAAAATAATACGATTCGATTACTTATTTCTTCAAAGAAGTTGCGACTTAAAAGTACCCTTTTTTAATGACGTTTAAAATTTCCTAAATAATTAGTTTTCATTACCTACGCATTTATTTCGAAATCCAAATTGTGGATACATTTCTGATAATGAATTCTCGATTAACTCATTGTTGGATCAACTCGGTTTTTTAATTGAATTCAGTGCAAGGAAAATACAATCGAATCGTTCGTCCGTAGTGAATCAATTCGCTTTATACCGAATCGTGTCAAACCTTTAAATTTAATTAACCACCTGTTCGTAGACAAATGGAATCTTTGTCCGGTTCTGTTATGGTTGATAGGCTAAAGATATTTTTTTAGAAATTAACCCAAAGAAAAGGCAGCAATGGTGCCTGATGGAAAGCAGTCACAGTTGCCTAGAAATTTGCAATACCACAAGAGTCGTCGTTGGTGATTGTTTTCCATCAGTTAGAATGTCTGTCGTTTCGTAAGGATTGTTTATATAAAAAAAATTCGTCCACAGTTCGGTTTAGACATTCAATTTTAACACATGTAAGATATGGACCAGGTTTCCTAGCATATCCCAGCACGTTATGGTATGGGGTTCTTGAACGAAGGTGAAAATAGCTCTCTGTTAAAGCCAGCTCTGCTGGGAATACTTTTAGTGTTGCAAATATCCATAGACCACGGACAAATATCCATACCCCAGGAGGAAGTTCGTTTCACAGCTCAAAATCCACGTTCCAAGTAATTAGAAAGGTCAAAATTTCAAAGGAAACGGCAATGGTGCGTACATCCGCCGGTTGTGGGTAAATTTGTCCTTAAACAATCTGACTAATTACGTGACAGTTGCAACAATTAGTTCACCTGTCTTTGTTTCTGCCGTCCTGGTAATTAAGGCGATAAGACGCGTGTGAAAATAACTAAAGTGTATTTTTAACACTACTCCATTTGCTTCCTCATTTTTATGTGAAGATGTGAATATATTGTTATTCACATTAAAAATAATTCCCTTAGGCCAATTCCAGTTTATATTTTTATTAATATGCAATCTTATTGTCTTAGTGAAGCGCGTTTTTCAAAATTTCGTCCAAGTTAAGCAACTTCGGACAGTCACAAACAGGATGGGTGACCGTTAGTAGTGATATTTCATACGCCTTTCATGGTTCTCTATAGAACACGGTAATTAGTTGTTCCCGTTTGTTATCCACGATGGTTATTAAACCTTGGACAAGGACAGAAGGGTAATCTATAAACGTTATTCCTGAGTACCCGTAGTAAAATTAACGAATTATAGTTGAGTTTTTATGGAAAACTATGTATGTACATATGTATTACATAACGTAAAGAAATATGCAATAAAATACCTACATAAAGCTATTTATACAGGTAAATTTCTCTTCATATTTATTTCATCCGTTAATTTTCAGCCACATCCAAACCGCAATCGATTTGGAATACGTAAAGTCTATAAAATAAATTTAACGAAATACCTACTGTTTACATAATGTTTTTATTTACGAATGACGAATATATTTATATATTGTTATCAACAGTTTTGGAAATTTTTTGGGAAATCTAATAATCAATTGTATTGATGTACATTATGTTGGTGTCAGAATAAATAAATAAATAAACTATTTTTCGTAGTATATTTGGAAAAAAATGATACCAAGATATAGTTTATGAGAACTCCAGAAATACAGACATTTAGCTAATTAAATTTTTCGTTAAGATATCACAAACAATTAAACAGACGGACGTTTGACTTTTATGTATGATTTATAAATTTTACCATACAACAAGTATTCACGATTAATAATTTTTAATTACCGACATTTTGAACTAGTTACATGAACCGTGGTCAGTGCTAAACTAGATAAAAAACTTATAATACTTTACTTACTCTAAACAATAATTTCTCAATATAAACCCTTTAATATAATAGGAACTGTTCATTGACTTTACAATTTACCGTGATATAGAGAAGCATAATCAGTTATTACTTTGTTAATAATTTTTCATATAATATTTGGTAACCATGACATTATATAAGATGATAATTATACGGAAAATCTTTATATATTGTACTTGGCAAGTTGCATAAGACTTGGCAAATTCTTGGCATGGAATACCGAACTCGTCAGCAGTACGTAAGGTAATAGAAATAAAAGTGAATAGTCCCTAACAGTATGGGATATTAATGTATTGGGGTTTTACGGTTCGTTGTCCCTGTTTTTACGTAATTCCATGTTGATACTGTTCTTTTACATAATCTTTTAGTGTGTATTGATGTATATGTAACTTTAAGAGATTGTTAGGCCGTTAGCTTCAAAGCGCTTTCCCGTGAAACGATGAGTCAGATTCTATAAAATCTTTCTAAATTAGATACGTATAATATTTTAAAACGTTTGAAGGGGTTAGGAACTAGTTATTTTTATAAATTGTGAACAAAAATATATGAAATTAAAAATATTCAAGAGTACCTGGGGGGCCGAAAATTTTTGTTGATGGTTTTTGTGTAAGGAATCAATCAATATTCATATAAATTGGTCGGAAAACAACACATCTCAAAAATAGTGTATGTGGCACTCCTTTCAGTCATTGTCAGAAACAATATGAATAATTAAAACACTACTTGTAACTTAAAATATAGCTAACGCCATAAGTACAGAAAAAAACATCGAAATGGCTGAACTGGATCAGGAGCGGAAGAATTATGAACACGCCCACATCGGAATTTTATGTGTAGTGAAAGATAAACCAAATATTTGTATCAACTATTAGTCAAAGTTTTATTTTACTTCAATATAAAATCTAAGACAATAGCTTACTTTTGTATTAAAAGTATTACTCAATGTTTTATTTCACTTCAATAAAAAATCTAAGGCAATCGATTAAGTTTGTATTATAACTATTAGTTCTCGTTCTATTTTACTTTAATATTAATTCTAAGGCAATAGCTTACTTTTGTATCAAAACTATTAGTCAAAATTTTATTTTGCTTCAATAATAAATCTAAGGCAATAGCTACCTAGGCTAATGAGGCGTGGAGGGCGCGTTTTGGCAATTTGGCAACAAGCGCTGTTTCGTTGCGGCTTCAAGACGGCTGTTCGCGTGCAAATATTACTCGGACAGGGATATTTGCGTTAAATGAATCAAATACAATAAATAATTTTTAACAGCTGTATCCGAGCGCTCTGTTATTTTTATCGGATTGCGGAAAAAGTAAGTTTAATTACGATTACGATTAAGAAGAGGAAGTTTTACGATTTAAGATGTGTGTATAGAAGTTTTGTCTCGTTTATATTGACTCTGTTATTTTCATCAGATTGCTAAAAAAGTTTAAGTACGATTACGAAAAGGAAGTTTTACGATTTAGGATGTACATATGTATAGAAGCTTTTTCTGGTGTATGTTGATTCTGTAATTTTAATGGGATTGCGGAAAAAGTAAGTTCAATGATTAAGAAAAGAATGCTTCATGATTTAGGATGTATGTATAAAAGCATTGTCTGGTGTATATAGAAACGTACTACGTACGTACGTACGTACATACGTAATAAAAAATACGTGAAAAAACAGTTATCGTAACTGAAATTATTTATATTTACTGCTCGGTTCTAGTAAAGCGTAACAATATATGTATAACCTACAATGAGAAGTATAAGCACTCTGTGTACAAAATTTGAGGTAGAATAAATTAATGGATACCATACATATTCATATATATACGCAAACACACACACACACACATACGAGTATATACACAATGAAAATGAACACGCGAACTACCCGATGTTAAGTAGTCGCAGCCCATGGACACCCACGTACAACCATAAACACGACAGAAATCCTACCTCAGCTCGAACGTAGATGCGTTGCTACTCCTGAGGACTAAGATGGTCGCCTCGCTTCAGTGTAGTCGGCAACCGTATCTCTCCAACCGAAACACAAATAATGCTTTACGGCGGATTATGACGACGGTGGTGCTACCTCCCCGGTCGAACTATACTTAAAGGTGGGACCTTTACTTTTTAATTTGTGTAGTTCATTACCGGACGAAGTCGCGGGCACAGCTAGTCTATAATATAATTAAACTTAAACAAGACAGTAGGTAGTAAAGCTTAATTATATAGGAGTCCGTAATGCCCAAATACTTGGCAGCCTCAGTGCACTCTACTTAGACCAGAACCGACCTCAGCGCGGCTGCCAAGTCTTTAAGTTGCTTTCTAAGTGTATTGACACGAATTTAGTCACTTGGTTGTACGCTCTGAGAATACTGACGCATTGTATTCGTCGTAATATATTAAAATAGGAGCTTATGCCCGCGGTTTCGTTCACGTGTTCCATACATACTAACTTCTTTATTTGTTGACCGATTTCAATAAAAATATTAAGTTAATACTTAATGTTAAGTGAAGCCCATCACAATATAATCCTGAAAACTGCATTCAAAACGGAGATTAGCGTGCACAAACATACAGATATACAGACGAACAGACAAAATGAAAAGACATTCTTTTGAGCTCTCTTGCGCATATAAAGGCCCATTATGATTTTTTAAATATATTTGTTATATACAGACAGCGATCAGTTACAGTTTTATTATATCTATAGAAGATATAGATTATACGACTTATTGTACTGTACTTAATGTAATTAATGTAGTTTACGATTTTTAATTACCAACGATGAATTAAGGGAGGGAGACATTTGCAAATAGGTACTTTATATTGTGCAAGTTAGCTCTAAGAATGTTTTGGATATTACAGCCCTAAGGGAGTGTAAGAGGTTGAAAGATTGTATGTGATTTTGAAATACCGACTTCTGTGCGATCAAACTACGGCAAGAAGCTAGTAATATATACATTTATTATGTAAAAGGCTCGTTTGTTTCTAATTGTGTGATGCTAGTAACAGGCGTTTTAATTCTAGCTCTCAGTTGATCCTGGTTGATGTTTTATAGACCATAATTACAGTACACTTGTTGTAGTGAACAAGACGTAAAGCGGTATGTAGAGTTGTCGTTAATTGAATAATTGATGGTTGTTCAAATCTATGCGTTGATAAATTATAGACTGCTGTACTTGTTGACGTGATTGACGGAATTGTAGAAAATCCTATGAATTTGAAGTCATATCGCGGAATATATACATTTTACATAGATAAAAAATGCCGTAATGCTCATAATCTACCTTAAGGCATTACTTGTGCTTCGGTTGGAGAGGTGCGGTTGCCGGCTACATTTTGAAGCGAGGCGACCAACTTAGTCCTCAAGTAGCCTTTCGGTCGTGTTTGTGTTTGTACCTGGATGTATATGGGCTGAGACTACGTAACATCAGGTGGTTTGCACGCTCGTTAGCTGCTCTTCTCACATTAAAAAAAGATAAAGTCATACGAAACAAACACGTAATCACTGCTTAGTGAAAAATTTTAGCGCCGCTTGAATTTTTCTACAATTTGTTCTTCTTTTTTGACTTATTCAACATAATTGTTAAATAAATGATTTATTTTTATCTTATAATCAAGGAAGTATAAACATTTATAATCATGTTGTTGTAATGACAAGGTCTCTGATTATGTCGTTATTGTAAATTAATATTAATTGGGCGATAAATATTTCATTATATAATGGACCTAATTATTTATTCTGTATTCGATTTGTATTCTTTATGTATCCACGTGATGCTGAATATATAGTCGCTATCTTCCGCCCAATCACGCCATCCATATCATCATCATCACCGGAAGACGTCCCAGATGGTGAGATATGAAGACCTCGGGGATTGCATCCCGGATTAATATAAGGTAGCCGTCACCCACTATTTAGTGTTGGGTTCGGGATGGACCCTCTGAAGTTCTCAACTATCACCGCAGTCGCTGTCCACCAGCTAGTTTCGCCTACCGCCGGCGTAATAATCATTTATTTCAGAATTACATTCCATATTTTGTATTTCACATTAAATATCAACATAAATATTAGAAATTAAATATTAAAAATAAAATTGAAAATTAAATTTCAATCATTATTTTGGTAATAATTTTGCGTATACCATATCCCCACTACTATCATCAAGTATCGACCACGCTGACAAAAGCACACAAAAAAGGAGGGGATACTCTAATTTTTTTTTGTATGTGGAAAGAGTAGCAAACGACCATACAAAGCACCTGATGATAAGTAGTCGCAGCTCATCATATGGACAACCGCAAACACAACCGAAATTCTATGTGAACTTGAACATAAATGCCTTGCTACTTCTGAGGACTAAGATGCTCACCTCGCTTGGAAGTGTAGCCGGTAACCTCACTTCTCCAACCGAAACACAAGCGGTTTATGAAGTGCGGTGATACTTCCCCGATCGAACTATAGTTCTCCCACCTTTCAAAATAAATAAATATCACCAAAATCAGGGCACCTAAAATGTGCCTAATGTTTTAATTTACTTTATATTTGAGTTGCCAACTATTACAAAGTTTAGAGTAATTGTAGTCAAGACTGGATAGAACTTTCATAATAATGGGCTTAGCTTCGGATTTTAAGCGAATTTCATAGATTTATATTTTAAGTTTATTACAACATACTTAAGTTCTAAGACTATAGAGGTAAAGTTTTACTAACACCGATATCTATATATAATAAAACTGTAACTGATCTGGACATGTCAAATATATTTAAAAATTCATAATGGAATGCCTTTATATAAGCAAGAGAACCCAAAATAATGTTTTTTCATTTTGTCTGTTTGTTTGTATGCCTGTATATTTGTGTCTCTGTGCACGCTAATCTCAGAAACGACTTATAGGATTTGAATGCAATGCAAAAAAGCTCTAAATGTTAAATGAAGCTCATCACAATATAATCCTGAGCTTCACTTAACATTTAGACCTTTTTTCATTCAAATCGGTAAACAAATAAAGAAATCATGTTAATTTATGTAACACGTGAACAAAGTCGCGGGCAGAAGTTCGTAATTACTTATAATTTGTCAAATGTTAGTCCTACGTTTCGGTGTGGCTGGTGACAAAAGGATGGTTTATATCTCACGGTGGTAATCGCGATTTCTATTCAACGTGGAAATGCGGCTAGTATTCTTGGCACCATGCCGCATGGGCACGGACTCCTTTTAGATTGTTTAGGTTAGGATTTTAGAATAATAATATTTAATAGTAAAGTTTTTATAAATGTAAATTAAAAAGTAAATTTTAAAGTTGGTAGAGCCGTTAGAGCTCGCCCAGGGCGGCACCACCGCCACCCTCATAACCCGCCGTAAAGAACATGTTCTTATATTAAATAAAACATTAAATGCGTATACAATTGCAAACTAATTTATAACTAATAAAAATAAATCATATCCAGTTAAAATTACTGAATCGTATCTAATCAAATATTTCCATTTACTGTTTGTAATGTAAGCGCTTGTTTAAATATAGCTGCAATGTTGCAATATTCTAAGCACCACCATTACTGAACGGTTGACTTTGATGTATTGTCCCTTGCTATATGCTCGTGAGTACGTGTGAAGTGCTTAGCATACTCGTAAGCGCACATTCTTGAGTGAGTTCAGAGCCAGGCATTCGTCGGAAACTATTTCGGTTAAGTCTGCCCTGGGAGCGGATAAAACGAGAACTTTAACCTGAATATTGTAAGTTTTCTGTTGTTATGTGAACTGGTTTATCCCGCTACGTGTTTTAATATTTAATTTTGTGTGTAAGTGACTAAGTCTGTCTTACTTGTTAAGACACGTTCCCGGAAGTAGTTAACATGACACGGAAAACTTACAATATTCAAGAACTCGTGTCCATCGATCACAGATGACACAGACGACAACTTACTTATTCTGAAGACCAAGATAGTCATCCAAGTAAGTCTTATTTGCCTTCATACCCTCCGTGAAAAAATCATGTGTTGAATTGAAGACATGTAATCGGTTATATTTAGAAGCTAGGCGACTATCTTAGTGCCCAGGCGCAGCGAACCTTACCAAGATTTCCGTTCTCTTTGAGGTTGAAGTTTGTTTTCAAATTAATCAAATTAAATTAAAAAGAAGAAAAGAGGGCTGGTTCATACGTCGCGAAGACAATTGTGTTCGCTATTCAACGTGGAAATGAAGCCAGCTTTCTTGGCAGCATGAACAGAAACAGTTGATGTGTATTTTTTGGATATCAAATAAGCAACCATATTACATATGTGCTAAATATCACGAATTACTCACTGGAATTGGTATTTAAATCTTAACAAGTTAATTCTCATTGCAAAAAAATAACTGTTAATAAATACCAGGCAATAAATATTAAAATTATCACCATCAGTCTAGCAAATACAGGGGCGGATAAATATAGCGTACGAGTATCTGGTCAATTAATCATTCGTTGTTCTAATTAATAACGAGTTTAACTACATTCGATATGACAATGTCTATTAAAAGTGAAATAAATAGCTTTAGCACACCATAAATCAGCAAGGTCTTAGTTGCCGTACAAATTGCGTCCATCTTAATTTAATATATTAGATGTCAACTTATTCTAGTAGCATTGCTTTATGAACGACTGTCAGTTTTAAAACAGGCTTCAATTAAATATAGAATTGGCAATGTTTTAAGTGACACAATTTGTTTATATTTTCAATGGTTAATATCAGGCGTTATTTTGCGGAAATCAATGCTATTTGGTTGTTGTTAAAAACTATTTTATAAGTTATCAAGGTATATGTATAATGGTATATATTTTTACTCTCTTCACTTTTTTTCTATCTCCAATATATACCATTATATATGGTGGTAGCGGATTGTTGGAAAGTAGTTTTTAACAAATTAATAGTTTGTATTTTCCTCTTTACATCGAAGTGCTAATGCGGATCTCATAAGCTAGCCGAATTGCGTTTAATCTAATTTTGGGCACGTAATATCTTAAATCAAAATTTTATTATGGATGTACTGATTATTTTTTAATATTTTTTAGTATTTATAATGATAACCTTAACTTCACCTAACATTAACAAAGAGGTTAACTAAAAAATTAAATAAAAAAATGTAGTTTTACATTACATTTACTTTCATAGTTTTTTGTTATCGGTTCCTTCATTTTTTATCTATGACGTCAGTTTTGACAATCCTCTAGTTGTCTCGGTCGCTTAGTTCACAATAGCGTCACTAGAGGCGCTGTCTGTAAATGTACGAAGTGTTACTCGGATTACTTTAATGAGTAAAATTCATGGTTAATGTACTAAGCTCTGTGGTAAAGACAGTTAGTCACCGCCCTACTTTGTTATTACCTGTCATGAAAGCAAAGCTGTCATAGTGCTGGAATATCTCTAAATATTATAAAACAAAGTCCCCCGTCGCGTCTGTCTGTTAATGATAATCCCAAAAAGTACTGGACGGATTTTCTCACAGTTTTCAACAACAGGTAGAATGCTTCTTGAGGAAGGTTTTCGTGCATAATATGTTAAGTTGTTTTTGTAAATTGGGCGAGAAATTAAATAGTTAAATTCAATATAGTAATTCAGTGGTCGTTCAAAATGCATGTATATAATTTTTTATTTTTTCAACTAGGTAATGAATGGATGTATGTATGAAAGAAAATAAAGGTAAAGTAAATACATATAAACACTATTACCCGAGCGAAGCTGCGCCGGGTCGCTAGTTACTAATATAACTAGTGCATTGATTCCAACCGTGCAATTACGAGTAATTTGTGCTGCGGACAGCATAACACCGTTCTTGCGTTGTTTCAAGCCTTTGTAAATGTAATTGACGTGGTTTATTGACAGTTGAAATGTGTAGTTAAGTGCTAGGTAGACCCGAGGTTTAGTTTATTCTCTATGTGGCAATAGTTATTAAATATATATGTATTTTTTTATGTGAGAAGAGTAGCAAACGAGCATGCAAACCACCTGATGTAAAGTAGTTGCAGCCCATAGACGTCCACGTACAACCACAAACACAACAGAAATTCTATCTGAGCTCGAACGTCCTACGTAGATACGTTGCTACTCCTGAAGACTAAGACAGTCGCCTCGCTTCAAAGTGTAGCCGGCAGCCGCACCTCTCAAAAAAACAAGTAATGCTTTACGGTGGATCATGAGGGCGGCAATGGTACCTACCCGTTCGAACTATAGTTCGACCTTGCAATCGATCGCTGCAATGATCTTTGATATTTATGTAAGGGCTTCAAGACGAACGAAGCCGCGGGTAAAAACTAGAATAAAATAAATTGCCATAAAAGTTCAATTGCCAGTTTCAGCTGTTATGAATTTTTGTATATTTCATGTTTGATATTTATTTAAGGGTTTCAACGCGAGCGAAGCCGCGGGAAAAATCCAGTGTTACATAAAGGTAGAACATTCCTGATTACGAAACAAGACCAAGAAAGTGCTATTTATAGAACAGAGTAACCAAAAGCCCACTTCAGCTAAAGCGTGCCATCATTGAAAGATAATAGTTTTTTATCCAAACTTAATGCGTTCTGAGATAAGAGAACCCAAACAGAACACTTGAGTCAACAATCCATCATCTCTATACACCATCAAACAATCTCATGAATATTTTAATTGCAAACTTACATAATAATGATGTTAGCAATTTGTTTTCAAAGCGGATGCAGTTATTGAGCGCATTAGAATATAGGTAGTATAAAATTGTTTTGATATTACAGTATGAACCAACACAATCAGGTATAACTTTATTCACGTGTTACATAAATTGACATAACTTCTTTATTTGTAAACCGATTTTAATAAAAAAAAATAACAAAATTTTAACTTACTAAATTCACGTCACAGCTTACCGTGGCGTTAGTTTTATGATTAGTTTATAGTTTTTAATTATTATGTTTTATATGTACATCACGTTACTAAATACCTTAGAAAGGTGGTAGAACCACTAGAGTTCGCCCGGGGAGGTACCACCGCCACCCTCATAACCCTTCGTAAAGCAACATGTTCTTCATGTATTGCCGGATACACTTTATTGAAGGCGACCATCTTAGTCCTCAAGAGTAGGAACGCATCCGCATCCATCCTTAAATAGAACTTCTGTTCTATTTGA
>DWON01007023.1:0-13314 GCA_018251015.1 Phocides pigmalion okeechobee
AACCACGTCCAATCTCAAATAGAACAGAAGTTCTATTTAAGGATGGACGCGGATGCGTTCCTATTCTTGAGGACTAAAATTGTCGC
Source organism: Phocides pigmalion okeechobee (assembly GCA_018251015.1). Classification (NCBI taxonomy): domain Eukaryota; kingdom Metazoa; phylum Arthropoda; class Insecta; order Lepidoptera; family Hesperiidae; genus Phocides; species Phocides pigmalion. The sequence continues at coordinate 87 of DWON01007023.1, forward strand.
CTCCAATAATGTGTATCCGGCAACTTAAATAATGTTTCACTTTAAAATTAAAAAAAATTTGATACGTTAAATTCGAATAATAAAAGAATTATTCAAATCGGTGAATAAATAAAGAAGTTATTCGATGACAAAAATAAAAAAGACGGACGAATTGTGAACTGTCTTTTTTGAAATTGGTAGAAAACCATGTATATATTTTTTAATTTAACTAAGAAAAAAGTACATATTTCTAACAAACATTCTGTCTAAAGGTACAGTTGACTTCCAAAATCGACTTCCCGTCCATATTTCAACATCAGGCCTGTTTTTATTCATGATAGCATTAAGTATAAGCAGCTTTTAAGTTAAAGAGTATTTGAATATTTTGGGTTGCAAATTCAGTAAGTTATTTTGCAAATTAAATTCTTGAGCACGGCTAAAGAAATGTAGAAGCTACGAACCAAGTTTTTGATGAAAATATTATTTTAATTGTGTTATTCATCTACTAGGTTTACGAAATTCCTTAGTCAACTAAGCAAATGAGAATTTAATTGAAATGTTCAGTAAGTTATTATTTATAATTAATATGATAAACTACTTATTACCCCTGACTTCATTCACTTAATCGTAATGTGTTCTTACGTACGCATGTAAGAAGTTATACTTCTGTGGCTAAATAAGATAAAAAAAATCTAAAAATTTTATATTTTGTGTTATCCTATATTTGTAGAGAAAACGACACTAATGATAGAAAAAAGCCAGGAATAACAGAAAAAAACGGATGCAAATAATAATATAATGCAAATAATAGAAAAAAACAGCCGATGTACTGATTTTACATTGTACCCTTGATATTCATTAAGTGTAAGTTACAATGAAATAAAATATTTGAATTTAATTTAATTTGAATTATCTGAAAACAGGTGAACGAAAACGAAATCGAGAAATGAAATGACCTGAAAGATCTAAACCACAATTGAAGCCCAACAATTGCTTCAAGAATCAAACTGTGAGATACAAGAAATCCCTTGTAAATTAAAATCTCTCTTCCCAAGTGCCCTTAAAGTGTTTGCGCCGGGGAAAAATCAGGAACGCGCTTTAATACGGTTATCTCTCAGTGGAGTCTCATCAGAATAGATAAGGCTGTGTTTATGATGGAGCTTTAGTTAAAGCGTTTTTTAGTATTCCTTTTACTGAGTGCTTTGACTTTTTTGTAATTTTTTCGTTATTACTTTAATTTATAAAAATAGATAAAAATATAAATATTACGTAAAATTATATTTATTCTACTTTACACAATAATATAGTGTACAACAATTCATTTTACAAAGTAATATGATAAAGTAACAAATTTATTTTGAAGGCAAACAATCCATCTGACGATACATGGGAATCTGTAATCAACTACATATAGTATAATCTCACCTGAGGTGAATTACAGAAGTCATAAGAACTAAAATAGTCGCCTCAAATTAGGATACACTGTTCATTACGATACCGTAACGATATCGTATAAGCTACTTTTCCATTTAAGTGCAATAACTGATTCACCCTGAAATAGTTGCCATAATTCTCCTTTTGCAGTCGAATCCTACTGATATCTACCAACGAAGGGACGGAATCTTTAACTAATTTTTTACTTACTTCAGTTATTCTATTTATCGTGTTTTTTTTACGTTGGTGAAACAAACGAGCATGCAGGCCATCTGATGTTAAATGGTTACTGCAGCTCATGGAAATATACATCCAAACTCAAATAGGGCTAAACTGCATCTTAACATCGTGCATAGATGCATTGCTAGTGCCGAGGATTGAGATAGTCGACTTGCTTGCACGGCTAAACGACATCCGCACGACTACAACCAAAACACACGAGTTCTTGTCTTTTGGTTTTGGCTTCATACCTCATACTTAAAGCAACTGCTTTACGGCGGGTTATGACGACGGGTAGTTCCTCCCCGTTCCAAATGTATCTACTACCATCTTTTGTTACGTCTACAATTCCCAAACAGTCTCGCCAAACCTTTATATTTGAAACGTCTCCCAATCTCGGCATTTGACGTTCCCGGGCGTTACTCCAATAAAGTCTGATTAAAATTTAATCAACCGTGTAGCGTAGCTTACACTGCGTTTTTGCTAACAAGCGATCCTGTGCAGACTTCGTTAAAATAACAATGGACGTATATGCATCGTGACGTGTCGTTTTTTTATAAATAGCCTAACGGAGAGGCAGACGGGTCACCTGGAATGCGGGCACCGTCCAATATGGATATTTGTTTTTCCATATCTTATTTTGTTCGTATAAAATCGTGACGTAGCTAGCTTCAAGTTCACAACAAGAGAGTTTAAGTCCTGGCCAGGCTAACACCCATATCTTCTTTTGTTCGAAGACACGCGTGGGGTAGCAATCACTATACGAGTACGTACACAACAAGAGAGTGCAGGTTCTTACTTGTTTTTCGGTTGGAGAGGTGCGATTGCCGGCTACACTTTGAAGCGGGGTGACCATCTTACTTCTCAGGAGTAGCAACGTATCTACGAGCTCAGGTAGAATTTCAGTCGTGTTTGTGGTTACGTGGATATCTAGGGGCTGCGACTACTTACCATCAGGTTTGTATGTTCGATTGCTACTCTTCTCACATAAAGAAATCGACTCATGTGAACACGTAAATCACATGTAGTCATGTCAAATATTAATGTCAGTAACCATTAATAATACGACACTCGTTTACTATTTACTTGCACGTAAAAGGAGTAAAAATACATTTTTTACAAATGTAGTTGCACTTAACAAGAGGGAGCAATAACCTCTTAGTGCTAGGGTCCGTAAGTACCATAAGGTACGAACTAACACACGTGTTTGAAAAAAGTCTAAATAATGAGTCGTGGAAGCATTAAAAATGGAATATTGCGTTTGCATTGAAGTCAAAATACAACGTGCAAGGAATTTTCTTTGAAACTAGCATTACATTAACGGGTTGAGTTCGCGTGGAGCAACTTTTGCTTTACAAAGCTCAGATGAGGAGTATTGCTCGAATCTTAACAAGGAAGCCTTACTGGTTTACCAATTCAACATGGCAGAAACGAGAAGACTAAATAAAAATAATAGTTTACAAATAATAATTTTGATCATATCATTATTATTTAAGGGCGGTAGTGGTTGTAATTTTACGTGTTACTACAAAATTATTCTTAATTTTCTTAAAAATGCTTCGCCGTGACCACGTGCCATGCCATAGGTTCGAAATATGATTCTAAGTAACCGCTGCAGCCCGTGAACATCTACACTCTAGAAAGGTGGTAGGAAAGTACCACCGGGGAAGTACCACCGCCGCTCTCATAATCTCCCGTAAAGTATTACTTGTGTTTAGGTTGGAGAGGTGCGATTACCGGCTACACATTGAAGCGAGGCCACCATCTTAGTCCTCAGGAGTAGCATCGCATCTACGTTCGAGCTCAGATATGATTTCGGTCGTGTTTGTGGTTGTACGTGGATGTCTACTCTTCTCATTTAAGAAAAAAAAATTAAACAGGACTTAAGTCCTAGTTGAGGACGTACATAGATGCGTTACTACTCCCGAGGATTGAGTTTCCTCATAAGAAGTGTAGTCGTCGAGCGGAAACTTTTTCAACCGAAAAGGACTTGCTTTACAACGGATTATAAAAGCTGTGAAGGTACCTTTCACGGTAGAACTATAGTTCTCCCTCCTTTATCGCCTTCACCAGTGAATGTCAAGGGTACATTGTAAATTCATAACATCGCTTTTGAGCGCCTGTTAGTTGACGTTGACCGGGGAAAAAAAGCTGGCGAAAAAAACTCTCAGCGCTCATTTAAAATAAATCCTTGATAAATTAACATTACACAGTACAACTTTAGAAAGTCGTACCACCTGTTAAAATAATATTACTTGTGATAATAAATTTCTTATATACAATTTTAACTTATACTATCGCGGAATTTATACATTGCATTATATAAGATACGATTAACGCTTTTTTATTTTATCGGTATTGCCGTGACCACGAACCAGTTGCATGGCTCGTGGTCATAGTAAAAGTGCTTCATAATTAAAAATCGTTAATCGTGAGTACCCGATACATAACAGAAAATTATACATGCACTATATATACACCTTATTATATATACTTATTTCAAAATTCCGATCCAAAGATTTGAGCTCCGAATAGCTATTAGCATACAGCTATTCGGATCGATCTAAAGAAAACTGTTACGTCATTTGACTTCATATCTTATTACCAAAGTAATTTTCCTTGCATCTGCAATACGCTGGCCTTAATTAAATTCTGATCCTCGGTTCAATATTGTAAGCCCTGAATGATAACGTTTTAACCAAAGCTTGGAAGAACGCTTGAAATTTTACATAATTTACAGTCACCCATCCAATTTCCAGCCGCACTTGACGCAACTTTATCGATCGTTCGCGATGTTTAAGAATTTAGCAACTCACATGATGTTTGGAAGGTATTGCCTGTTACGAACGTTTGTAGCCAATCCCATGAGAATAGAACACCTTTATGTGTGGGGAGATTTAATAGGACACCTTAATGAATGGGGAAATCTATCATGTCATGTCATTTGAACCCTTACCGATTAAGCCCCACGATGTTCCTCTGTGCGGCTTCGTGCAGTATTTTTCACATTTTTGTAAAAAAAAAACATTTTTTTCAGACACTCAACACTTTGTGTCTACACGCATATAAGCTCGTGTCTTTATTTTGTTACAAAACGTAAGATAAAAAGCAGCCAATTGGCAAAATGGATTTCCTCTCCAACCTTTTAGATGCGAAACCCTAGAAGAAGTATTATTTGGTGTCCGGTAAAGTGGACCGCCGGCCGCAAGGACCTAATGATCCGTGAACACTCCGACCACTGCGTTATGATGTATAGGTGACCACGAAAAATAGTTTCTTGACTGAAATACGTATAAAAAGGTATATGGACACAAGATTTTAACACATTCTAGTGGGCTTAGCGGACGTTGTCCCGGTCTGAAAAAAATCTATAATTCATTTTTTGCAGAAAGTATGCCAGGTTCAGAAATATCAGTTTTGTATCCAGTGCCACCTATTGGGTCCAATTTAGAATCTAAACCATTCTCGGATCCACCTGAATACAGATAAACAATTTCATTAAAATCGGCCCAGCCCTTTAGGGGCAGTTAATTGACATACATACACAGAAAAAACCACACAGACACACGACATTAATCACAAGACAATGTATATATCCAATACACAATATATTTGCACGCAAAACAATAGACTTTAATATTTTTTGTGATATTAGAAACAAACTAACGTGCAATTTAAACAATGTTGAGTGGTCGAACATACAACTCAGATCTCAAACGGGACTGAAATCTTGTCTAAGATCGTAATATTCTCTTTCTGAGAACTTAAATAGTCGTATCTTATGTATAAATGAGCCGACAACCACCCATTTCCATCCAAACTCAACAATTTATTTAAGTTAGAAATTAGTGCGGCGCTTGTACGTCCCGGTTGAACCGTACGGGTTATTAGAGATCTCGCACAAATGAATACCTTGAAACTAACAATAATAAAAGCCTAACCCAAACAATTTACTAGAAGTCTGTTTCCCTTGCCATATTGTCAACGCTGCATTGAGTAGCAATCGTAATTCTTTGCAGGAGATACGAACCAACCCCCTTGTCACCAAATAGCAGTGTCGATTAAACGTGAAACTAATGATATAAAAGTAACAATAAAATCCGCCGTTTTGTCCATAACGCGATTCACATTCAACACACGATATCGCATTCACAAAAAAATCGCATTTCGAAATAAATTTACATGTTTACGTTTGCTTAAAATATTTCATGTGTAAATGTGATATAAAATATTAAATACAAATACAAATACAAATAGTAAATTAGAAGAATGGTCAATAATATGGTGTATGAGTCCGCTTACTCTACTCGTCAGGGTTATACAAATATAGGTACTTACTTTTTTTTTATTGAAGTTTCTAAATGAGGCTATCCTTGCAGATGATTACTTTTGGAAGTGAACTTCGGTATTTCAGATATTTAAGGGTAATGAAACTCTTAATCTGTTACTCATTTTGTTTAGTGTTAGTATGTAACTAACTTTAAAGTTTAGTTATGATTTTTTCGGTATGGGTACTCTAAGTGCGGTTACTTTCGCAAGTATGTTTATTAGTTTTTTTTTTATTGCGAAAGAGTAAGAAACTGGCATGCAGGCCACCTGATGTTAAGTGGTCAGTGCAGTCCATGGACAACCACGTCCAATCTCAAACAGAACTGAAGTTCTATTTAAGATGGACGCTGATGCGTTCCTACTCTTGAGGGCTAAGATGGTCGCCTCCATTAATGTGTATCCGGCAATCACACCTTTCCAACGGAAACACAATACATGATGAACATGTCGCTTTGCGGCGGGTTATGAGGGTGGCGGTGGTGCCGCCGCGGGCGAGCTCTACCGGCTCTACCACCTTTAAAATTGAATAAAAGAATGTTATGTTCACAGTTTACGTGGCTACAGCAGAATCCCATCGTAAACTCAAGTTCGGGAAACTCATGAGTAAAGATATCGTCCCCCGTAAAACATGTGAAACGGACGAGATAAGTTTCACTGAATTAAAAATAAAAGGAAAAATATATCACATCAGTATTATGCTGCGGGTTTTCTCGCGATATATGAGCTAAGTAATCTGCGATGTATCTAATAGAAAGTTTAAACTGGTTATTTCAGGATTTTTATAATTTCATTAATTATATTTTAATATGAATAGTACTCTATTCATATAAACCGCTTCACTTATAACTGAAGCCAGCAACCGCATATCTGCAACCGAAACACACGGTTAACTTGACCGTGGATTATGAGGGTAGCGGTGATACCTTTTTCTGTTTAGGTTGTGGAAATTATCATCCCATCCGCCCATGGTGGCGACAAAGGAGTATGTCAGACCTTTACTGACTAAAACCAGACTCCGTTCTTGTTCAGCCTTTAAGGCATCGGTGGTGCTCTCCCGATCATATTTTTATATGAAAGAACTGGGATGCGTGGAAAGAGCCTGCTCGAGCTCGAACTCCTTAACTGCACTGCCCTTTAATAACCAGTCATGCCGACACGAAAGAAGAAGAATGAACCAACTATCTATACATCAAAATTATTGATTTTATAATTCCCACTCATTAATTTAATAATACGTTTTTGGTAATCTCGTTTAATAATGAATTTTAATTTCTTTTTTCATAGATTTCTGGTAACATTATTAGTCCCGTAAGGAACGTTGAATAGTTTGTAGTTACAACCACAGATAAGGTTGTATAGAATAAAGTTACAAAGCACACATCATAAACTTACACAAAAAGCATTACAGCTCTAGTTTCAATGACAAACAAAGTTGCATAAACACAAATACTCGCTTAATGTGCAACATAAACAAAATAAAATTAGCTTAGTCTAGTGGCAATCCGGACTTCTAGTGTTGGGTTTGATTCCCAGGCACGAACCTTTGTTTTTTCTGTTTTACGGATGTGAAAAGGTTCAAGGTTTTGTTTGTAGTCTTCTTTTTTATTTTTTTTATGTGAAGAGTAGCAAATGAGCATGCAAACCACCTGATAGTAAGTAGTCACAGCCCATGGACATCTATGTATGTACAAATAAGACCGAAATCCTATTTGAGCTCAACCATAGATGCGTTGCTACTCGTGAGGACTAAGATGGTCGCCTCTCTTCAAAGTATAGGCGGCAACCGCACTTCTCCAACTGACACACAAATAATGCTTTACAGGGGATTATGAGGGCAGCAGAAGTACCTCCCCGGTCGAACTATAGTTCTCCCTTTAAAAGTCTTTTATTGAAAACATTGGTTTTATGGGTATGTACAGGCTTCCAATTCGTAACATATGATTTTCGCTGTATTGCGGAATTTATACATTTTGTTATGTACCGATTTTTTTATTTTTGATTGCGGATATTTAATCAGCCGAACCAGTTGGAAGACTCATGGTCATAGCAAAATTCGTACTTGATCAGTATGATGGACTGAAACTTAACCCTTCTCATCATGACTAAAGATCCATATCGTAAGAAAGTAACGGGCTGATGATAAATGCACATGAAATATTGCTAAAACATCTTCAATTAAAATTCGATTTTAACATATCTTTATTATTGATGTATATTTTGGTGATTCAGTAAATAAATTTTCTATACCTTATTATCTAGATTTCTGCGTGCACAGAATACGAACAAAATGCATAGCGTTAACTGCAAACAAAGTTATACAACATAAAAGGAAAGTATGACAACTAGTGGCATAGATAACGAGCACTCGCGTGTGTTGCTAGCATACTATTGTTCTGCAGTTGCTTACCGATGTACAGAGGTAGATAAATCACAGTTTAACACTTTGACTGCGGCGCGGAAGATTCGCCGACAAGTTACTGAAATATTATATTTTTTAGCATCTGTGTATCATCTACGAATATACAGATGTCATATCCGCCCGAGTCTTGTAGCGCCGACGTGAAAACAGCACTTTTTTTCGCTCGTAATAAATACAAATTGGTCCGTACAACACTGATGTGTATGAGTATACAGCAGTGTTGTAGCCGCAGGAAAAGTGTTAATATACTAGACGTACATTTAATGATTATTTGAACGTAGATAATATATAGATGTGAGAAGTAAAAAAGTTAAACCCTGGAGATACGGATAATTATGCAGAGCATAAAATTTTGGTAACAGTGGTCACCGTTCCAACGGTCAAACCACGCTAACGCTACTTACATCGATCATTTCCGATTTATACAAACCATGAGACATGCGTGCATTTGGCACATTTCATAAATTTATACTAAATGTTTGGTTACATTTTTCAATTTCTTAAAAGTGCATTTTATATAAAAATTTAGCTTGTCAAATAAAATAACCTTACATATAAAAAAATTGTTTTATTTCCATCAATTACTTGTTATAAAATTTATGTTTTGTTAAATTATATAATTTCAACATATTTATTTCTCACTCATAATAAGAAATACAATTATTGATCAATTACTATTTCCTTCAAGATTATTAAAACCCTAATATACCCAGAAAGATATTATTTTTTTACTTATATAATTTTAACATATTTATTTGTCACTCATTATAAGATAAAAATATATATAACATATTTGGCATCACAAAAAGACAAAACTACATTACTTAGCAACTACGCAACTAAACCTTAGTAAGGAAGGTCATCAAACAACGAATTTCCGCATTATGTATGTTATATAACGGGTACTCACGATTAAATCGAGTTGTTTTTGAGTTGTTAATATGTTTGAGTCCAAAATGTATGGATTCCGCTATAATATCAGTTTAAAAGCGTGAGTTACCTCATGTTAATTAACTATGAAAATTTAATTACAAACTGTATATAACAGGAGTTCCATATGAAGTTATTTGTAACTTTCAAGCCTGAATACGACATCCGAACCATTATTCGGTATTTATTTACTAGATACGAGTAGAGCGTTCTATTGTCGATGACATCAAACGATAACTATACAAAGCGGTTACTGTTCCCTAAAGCGACATGTTAAACATCCTTTGCTTTGGACGTAAACTGTTTAAATATACCGTTTTAATTACACCCAAATTCCCATTAATTGACTTGTTTACTGGTAATTAAAAATGTTTCTCTGACATATTGGTACATGAAGCAACTAAATATATCCCTAAGAGTTCTACTATAAACAAATTAATGTTTTTCATAAATATTTTAGTAACTTTCTTAGGCGCGGTTTTATAATCTTTTTTTATCTTGCCAAAACTACATTGAAAGGTACTAACTACTAACTTGGTTTTTAATGTGTTTTTATAGTTATGAGACCTTAGAAAATCCCTAAGATTTAAAGATTACAGTTGTCTTTAGAAATCTGATATAAAAAGACTGCAGTGTTACCACCCCGGTGTAACTATAGTTTTAATACCTGTTAAATACAGTTTGAAGATGGCAGAGCCGTTAGAGCTCGCCCGGGCCCATCTCTACCCTTATAACCCGCCGTAAAGCAACATGTTCTTCATGTATTGTGTTGCCGTTGGGGAGGTGTGGTTGCCGCATACACATTATTGGAGGCGACCATCCCTAAATAGAACTTCTGTTCTATTTGAGATTGGACGTGGTTGTCCGTGAGCTGCAGTGACCACTTAACATCAGGTGGCCCGCATGCCCGTTTCTTACTCTTTCATAATTAAAAAAAAAACATATTTCAAGCTACATGTTCGTGAAGCTGTATATTCTTGAACCTTATTTGAAATTTGTAAAAAAATTTCGACAAATAAAAGTGTCCCAAAAAGTGTTTAATTCTGTATTGGAAAACAACTCATCAAAGACAAATTAATCGAACCCATTTCGCGTTTGCTTCGAAAGACGGGTAAAGAAGATAATGGGGTATTACGCGAAGTCGTTCTTCCGTTATCCCTGAGATTAAGGGATTATTGTTTCTTTCGTGAAGGTTCTTGAAACGAGGGCATCTCTATAGAAGGGTGCTTTGAAATAGGGTCCGGTCGCATTTTAGATATCAATTAGTTTGCAAGTTGGTTTTATGTGCTTATTAATTTTGTATCTAGTTATATATATACACACTCTATACTTAAGATATATACTTAATATTTTACATAATAAAACTGATTTATTATTAAAAATGAAACTTAGGTAAAATTCAGAAATAAACATCAATACTCTTGTATAATGAACAATAAATCATTAGTAAGTCAATTTAATGACGTTAGAATTTCGTATGAAAGAGAGAAATTGTTGAGGTATTATGAGAAGTTTTTCTTCCATTATTACCACGTTTAATAGAGTACCGTTTTTACGGGATTGAAGCTTTTTAAATGAGAGTATCCTTGCAGATGATTACTTTTGGAAGTGAACTTCGGTATTTCAGATATTTAAGGGTAATGAAACTCTCAATCTGTTATTCAATTTTTTTAGTGTTAGTATGTAACTAACTTTAAAGTTTAGATATGATTTTTTCGGTATGGGTACTCTAAGTGTGGTTACTTTCGCAAGTATGTTTATTAGTGTTTTAGATAAAAAAGTTAGTAAAAAGATTTTTTGTGTATTATTTATTTTTTAATTATTCTAATCAGAACATAACATACAATACGTTTTTAAGTTATTACATAAAAGAATTTCGACTAGTATATGCCATTATAGGCGTATACAGCACTCGCTTAATACTAGACATAATATTATCGTAATAATGAAGATTAATTACATTAAAAAAAAATAGCAATTTAAATAAATAATAATTAAAGAGAACTAATTATTAAATAAGAAGTATAAAGATTTATTTCCTTCAATTCGATTACGTTTATGTGTATAGAACTATTTAACAATAAAAGAAACAATCCCACAACGTTTTATTTTCGTATAACTCTAGTGGTTTAGGCAATGCTCGCCAATCTAATATAGCTTACAGAGGACAGGAATTATCCGACTCACTTAGTACTTATCTTTATACTAGGACCAAATACGAAAACATATTTGTAAATTGTGTTCTATATGTTACTTTAATGTATAAGCTATATCTGTAAACTTTTATCACAATTCGTTCAGTAATTTTTGGGTGACAGAGTGACAAACATCTATACATCCTCACAAATTTTCGTATTCATATGAGGATTCTTAGAATATATACACATTATTGGAGGCGACCATCTTAGTCCTCAAGAGTAGGAACGCATCCGCGTCCATCCTGAAATAGAACTTCTGTTCTATTTCTGTTTGTTCTAGTTCTGTTCTATTTGGACAACCGTCCACGGGCTTCAGTGACCACTTAACATCAGGTGGCCTGCATGCCCGTTTCTTACTCTTTCATAATAAAAAAATATAATAAATATAATTATATTTATTATTAAATATATAGGATACAAATTTAAATAAAGATAAGAGAAAAGTGACGAATAGGAAGCTTTAAAACGTGACAGATATTCACGCTATTTGTCAACATGCAGTACTAACCAGTGTTATCTCTAAAACACTAATAAAACATACAGAATATAATAGAAGACAAATAAATAAAGAGAGGCAAATAGAAGAGAAGACTTGAAAGCGTCATCGAGCGACACGCCATTTGTCAACACGCAATATAAACCAGTGTTATGCATAAGACAATAATAAAATACAGAATATAAATACAAGATAAATAAATAAAGAGAAGAGAAAAGTAGCGTAGTAGTAGTAAAGTAGTAGACTTGAAAGCATAAGAGAGTCACGCCCTTTTGGCAATACGTAGTACGAACCAGTGTTATCTCTAAAGTAGTAATAAAAAGATAAGTAAATAAAGAGTAAAAAACGATGGCGAAAAGGAGATTTGAAAGCGTCACAGCACGTCACGCCGTAATCGAACACACAAGTACACAGTACAAACCACGTCATTTTGTTACTCTTAAGACACGCCAATGAATAAGCATGCAAACCGCCTGATGTTAAGTAGTCGCAGCCCATAAACATCGACGTACAACGACAATCATGGCCGAAATCCTGTCTGAGCTCGAACGTAGATGCGTTGCTACTCCTGAGGACTAAGATGGTCGTCTCGCTTCAAAGTAGCCGGCAACCGTACCTCTCCAACCGAAACACGAGTAATGCTTACGGCGAATTATGAAGGCGGTGGTACCACCCCGATCGACCTAAATTTCTCCAAATTAATACTGTATTGGAAAACAACAAATCAAAAACAAATTAGTTGAACCCATTCGATGCTTCCTGCGAAGGAGAGAAGATAATGGGGTATTACGAGAAGTCGTTCTTCCGTTCTCCCGGCGATTAAGGGATTATTGTTTCTTTCACTAAACTCTAAGAATTGCAGCTTCTTGAAACTTGACGACCTTAGCGCAGGTTCTGTTCCAAAACCCATATTCTGTTTATTTTTATGTTGTAAGTAAGTTTATAATATTTTACGTCTGTCTTATCTATAGATATAATTAAACTAACTGATCGCTGTCTGTACGTGGCAAATATATTTAAAAATTCTTAACGGGGTGTCTTTATGTACGCAAGAGAACCCAAAACAATGTTTCTGTTCTTTTTTATGTATGTCCGTGTGTTTGTGCACGCTAATCTTAGAAATGGCGTATCCGATTTGATTGCAGTCTTCAGAATTATATAGTGATGGGCTTCACTTAACATTCAGTTTTTTTTTTCATTTCATTCGGTTAAAAATTAAAGTTT
>DWON01007024.1:0-13313 GCA_018251015.1 Phocides pigmalion okeechobee
TGAAGTTTAACGGGAATTTCTATGAATTGAGTATTCTATTTATTGATTGTAAAGCTTTTCTAAGTTAATTTATTTAATTTACGTCAATAAACTCGTTTTATTATACGAGTACCGTGCAGCAAAGAATAAGGATTCGATATTTTATAAATCCTAATTATTATTTGTTAATGTTGTAAGAACAGGCAAACTTTGACTTTAGTGGATGAAGGGCAACTACTTCCCTCATGTAAATAAGAACAGATGTAGCGGTTACTGGTCCTAAGACCTACTTCTCCACCATACTTGATAATGGAAACGCGGGTGTAACGTTAAGACTGGTCGGACAACTTTTCCGCAGACTCATCTCAAGATTCTCAAGTTGTTCGGCCGCGACATTGACCCGCCATGCACGGACGGCCAATGCACTGGGTGTCGCAGCCTCTTTGTTTATATTAGGTTTGTCCTATGACTACATACTCAACTCATACTTAAAGTCCTGTAATTCTAATTAATTCGTAACCGAAGTGAGCTAAAATCAATGTCATTTCCTTATGTCTCAACACAAATTTTAATACGTTATCAGCAGTATTATTCATGACCACACCACAGGAATAAAAAGCTCATATGATATGTAAGAACAAAATAATGGTATATTTGACATTAATATGAAGTTGTAAACATACGTTTTTGTTGATTGATAAACAAAATATAAGTAATAAGTCACAGCTGTACAAGTCACATGAGTCCTGTTAGTGCGACTTTTACTGAATAATATTTTAATGTCCTTACAAGCTGCATCTCAGAAGTTTACTATTCACTTTCACTAGCATTATTGAAGATATATCGGTGGCGAAATTTAATGATCGTATAAATTGTTTTACATATGGTTATGCGTAATTTGCATCTTGTGAGCTGAAACCGTCTTAATATGTTGTATTTGCACAATAAAATCAATATCACCATTTTTGTTTATAGTAAATATATATATATTCATCATCAGGTTTGTGTCTAATTAGTTTTATTCTGTCTTAGAAAGAAAATAATATTATGACTTATAGAAGTCATAGAAGCAGCAGTCGAAGAATATAGACTCTAAGGAGTTCTGATTTTTTTTGTGTTTACAAGCAAAATAAGGCATTTTTTATAATTATAACGTCATTGACAATTTTATCACCGTGCTAATTTTTAAAAAGGTAGGTTATCTATTACAATGACATAAATAATTAATTTGTATATAAAGGTAAGCGGAGAACGCTTTCGTAACTCGTTAATGACATTCCACTCAGGTTGCGCTCATAGGGTGCGTCAGAGCGGTCGCCGACGTTACCGACCACCGAACTTCACGACATCCTGCACAGTCGTGAAACTCGCTACGAGATGCATTTTACGTAGACATCAACGACAGGCAACTGTTTCCCTGAAATACGGGTTTCGTGGTGACGCAAAGTCGCCCGCGCCTTCAACGGCGCCTGCGCTGGACCCATTTTAGGACATGACTAACGGAAATTCGACTCCTCTCTCTCCTACCCGTTCTCTCCCGTGGGACGCGCCGTTAGTCCGTCTCGCTCACACCAAAAGCTCCAAGAAATCTTTTAATAGTGTCCACGGCCGCGATCTACTTTCAACTTACGGCGGGAAATGTGCAGCACACAGTTTGAATTTTCAGAAATTCGCGCGTTTTCCCGAGTGGTATTTTTAAGATAATTATGATACTTATTGTTGCAAAAGAAATTATTATGTTAGTATTTTATTTTGCGTGTGTATTTATTTGTTTTGTGTGTAAGTAAATTTACTGTTTTAGAATTCAATAAAATATAACTATAGTAAAATTATTTCTTCAGTTCTACGTAATCAAATTTCAGATCAGATGTTTTATCTGCCCCATTGATATTCTAAGGCGAGCGCGCACTAAAAATAGATCTATAATTTCTATTTCGTCTAAGTAGTGTGGACTGACCACCAATAGTTCAGAATAAAAATTAAAATAAAATATTTCTAAATATATAATTTTTTGACAAAAAAAAAGAGAAAACATAAACATCACAATCATGAGTCACGACTTTGATAAGGTTAGAGCTCAATGGTACTTTATTGGTATGTATGCATATTTTGTATCTAAAATGTGTATGTCACAAGTTTTATTTTACCTACCCATCGTAACTAGTCTGTCAACTTGTGTTTTGAACTAACCTTTTTCTGTTGTTTCTCCCAAGCCGGGTCTAGGAGACCCTCGCGCTCCCACTCCTCCTCCTGTTCCATATATCCATCCCCGTACACCCCCTCATAGTTATTTGTTATCACCCCGTTGTCCATCATCATGGTCACCGCACTGACCGTCGAATTCGGTGTTCGTTCGAGCCTATGACCGCGAACTCGTGTGTGTTAGTTCGCACCGCGCACTGCAACAAGCAGCCGGCCGCTCGCCCGCTGCTAGAAGACTGGCGCTCAAGCGCTACCAGCGGCGGCGTGAGGAACTATCTTGTCACGTTCCATTCCACCTTTACTGCTGTCATTCTATAGATACGTAATGGGTACCTATTTGGTTATTTTGAAATATTTTTAGTCTGTGATATAATGCCGATGTCGTTGTCAAAATGCCAAAATGAAACAAATGTCAATCAAAAAACTAAGTTTTTGTTTTTGTTTCAACGTTATATACGTTATATATTAGAATTTATATTGCCTCATTTATGTCGATTGAGTAAATAGGTACTATGTTAATGATTGAAAGGTTTGTCGGTTTATTAAAATGAAAGCAACGTTTCAATAAATTATTAATAAATGAAATTAAATGAGATTGGATATTTATTGTTTTATGAAGGTTCTAACTTGTCGATGAAAATGTTTATTATTTATAGAACTTTGTTTTATTCGGCTGTATTAAGTATTTAGGAGGGATTGAGTAAGTAATTATTACGTTATTTATGTACCTAATATACTGAAAAATTTTATATATGTCATGTGTTTATGTAGTTTTCAAATAACTGTGATCTTCACAGTTTTGCTCACAATGGTAAATGATTCTTATGCATCAAGCACTTTATAAATATCTTGTATTATTATAATTATTCTATTATATATTTTTTGTTTATGTATCTACATTTGTAGGTTCCCAATTTGTAATACAAACGTGTACACATAACTACAATAATAATTACAGCTATTATAATCCCTGTTGCCTTTAGCAAGAAATTTAAAGCATAGTATACTGTTTAGAATTGTTAAATTTTAAAGTTATTTTACAAAATATTTTAAATAAGTTTTCATGTAGGGTATTGAGAAATAAAACAACTATAAAAATACACAAAAAAATTTATTCACCACATAAATTTCCATTGATAATAATCTTGCTCATGCAAAATAACAGTTATATTTTTGTTTTCTTTGAAGATCCCACATTAACATACTTATAGCAACATCCACAATCACAGGAAGGTTAAAATTTTGGAATAGAAAAGTTACTTTAATCATAAAAGAGCTTGACACATCAATAATTTGGTGTTTCTACAAATTAAAATCTATTTATTAATACATACATGAGTATTACTTTAACTAAATAAGATAATAGGTAGTCACAAACATAATCATGGTAATAAATGCATTCTTAATTGTTAACGGTATATAATATTTCAAGCTTTGAGCAAAATCACCATAAATAATCATTATAAACCATTCACAACAGTAGAAGATTTATCTTAAATTTGTTCTTTCAAGTATAAAATTTTCACTGACAATTTTACTTGACTTTCAACCTGTTTGCCAGAACATTAGAAACATTTAAGTTTTTAGGCTACATATAATATATTAACACTTATTTAACAGTTCATTGAGGTTCAGACCCATTTCATATTAATAGATAGATACAAGATGTATAACTGTTATTAATATTCAGAATTAATAGATGTGAAATATAATGCTTTAGTAGCACACCATAGAACTGATAAATGAGGTTTTATACGGATAGTAAAAATATGGATAGTGTCTTAAAATATAAGTACACAAGTACACACTCATATACAACTCAGGACAATAAATTATTTAGTTACATGACACTTGAAGATTAAAATTATGAAACGGGCCCATATTAAATGTGTTGTAAAGATGGAAATATAAAATACTAAGTAACACAATTATATACTGTTAAGATACCACATCAACACATCATAAATCTTATTCTCTAACACCTTGAGTTGAAGATAGGTCACTATAGGTACACATAGACTATAATATACTCGTAAATATTGCAGTCACTTTTTTCTTCATAAGTAGATTTTATATTTTTTTTATATAATGTTATGACTGCATTATTTTTTACATTTTTAATTATAACATTACATCAAACACAATTACATGATTTGGGTACATAGAGAATGGAAGTCACAATGATCTAAAGAACTTAAAATATAATGCACATTTAATATTCTTTTAAATTTTTTCTTTCTTATTCCTAGTGTATTATCAGTTTTACTGAGAGATTTTAGCAGAAAATAGAGTCTTTGTAAGTC
Source organism: Phocides pigmalion okeechobee (assembly GCA_018251015.1). Lineage (NCBI taxonomy): Eukaryota > Metazoa > Arthropoda > Insecta > Lepidoptera > Hesperiidae > Phocides > Phocides pigmalion. The sequence continues at coordinate 4,485 of DWON01007024.1, forward strand.
CCATAATACACAATACTCATTTCATAGTGGATCAGACCTATAGGTATAGGGTATTTGTACTTTTGCAGGCTCTGAATGATAATTTTACAACTTTATTTTACATATAATGGAGATTACCTATATCAAAAATACCTCAATTTAGGGACTATTGATAAGGTATTTATCTGTTAATTAAATAAGAAATGTGAAATGTGAAAAGGTGTACTTATAACTAACTATTTTGAGATTACAGACTTGACTCACTATTATAGTTAGACCAAGTTTGAAATTTTACCAGAATGAAGCATTGAGGCTATCCTTTAAAATAAGATGAACGACTTAATAAATTTAATCAAGAGCATACATTTGCAGGAGATAGTGGGATAAATTGTGTTAATATCTATATTGTTTCTTCATCTTGTTAACATTATTTGACCACAATCGGTATATTTTATAATTACTTTTATTTACAGAAATATATATATATAAAGTTCTTTTAATGTATTTCATTTCAGTTGATATTAAGATCATAAAATAATCAGATTTAAATTGATAGGTATGCCTTGATATCAAAATTAAATTACAAGAAATGTATATTTCTTGCCAAATGTATTAATTTAATTTTAAATCGACACATAATATTGTATTCAATGCATTCGTGAGCAAGTGTTATTTTAAACCTCACTGTTATTGTAATTTGCAAGCACTTTAACATGCAGCTGTCATTTTTTAAAATTTTGACAAATATAAAAATAAAATAGGTAGGTAGCAATTCACTGTTTCACTTTTTGCCTTTATTTTAATTTATTGAAGAATTTTTTGCTTTATAACTCTGAATATTTTGATCTTTTTGTGGCAGGTATTTCAACATTAATTTTGTTTCAAATCTAATCTTAGATGATGAAGATAAGGATGCCATGTGAATGCGACCACATAGGTTACACTCACATGGCATCTTTCATCAAAATGTTGACCAATTACACAAAAGTTAGGCAAGACATAATATCTACAATTCAAATAGTTTGTTTACTTAATCAATATTTTGTTTTCTTGTAAGTGCATATGATTTTTTCTAGCTTTACAATCTGGTATTCGATGCTTTAACCATGATTCTGCCGTGCATTGAACAACTAATATTGTATACATACATTTCATCAATGAAGTTTCTTTTGCCACTATTTCTCTTATGTATAGTTAAAACATCGATTTTCGAACAAAAGGCGACAAGGTGCGATATAAGAATTGACGCATTAAAATGTCTGAATTACTGTTGGAAATTATTCACATATTCTAAAGTTATGTTTGTGAATAAATAAAAAATGACTTTGGGATGAAGCAACATAGTGAAGTTAGAACAAACATTAAATATTATATAAATGAAATTAAGCTTATATAAACCACTTGCAGACTTTATGTGGGATGTTGGTTATTTGTATAGTTCTAATAGCAGACTGCATTAACGTTTTGCAACGCAAATACAGTTTTAACTACCATGCATTCTCCCCTTCCAACATAGTGTCTTATATGAATAACGATCATGATATTGGGAGTTAAATATAGACAAATAAAATGCCCGTCAATACATTTTGAAATATCTGAAAATAAAGTTACTATACCGGAATACGTGGTGATAAAATACCCATTATAATGATTGATAATTTTAGTAGTAGGTATTAAAAGAGTGTCTACCTACGCAATAAGATTTTGAGTTCAGTCAAATTACATGGAATATTTTTTATGAAAATTCAACGTTTTTGTGGATCAGAGTGAGGTCTATATCCATCCTTGAGGTTTATAGCAAAAACTTAATTTAATTTATAAAATATTTGCATAATTATATCATTACCATGAAATATTTTAATATACGAATATTTACGAAAATTAAAAATGTTTGTCATTAAAATAAATCTGATAATTTATTAGACCCAAAAGGCGTCTTGACCACTGAATAAATATGTATATTTTTGATTGAAATTCTTAGTTATTATTTTTCCAAATACAAAATATAAGAATATTAAGCTGTAATTAATTGTTTACATTCAATCGTAAAAAATAATTCATCCCGGCATCTGATCCACTTTTTGTTTTCTGTCAGATCACAGAAAAGAGTTAACCAGTCATATCATCTTTGTAAATTAGATAAGGTGTTAGCAAAGGTATCTCATTTGCCAGACTACGTATATACGTACTATCGCAAACGTTTGGTACCAAAAATAGACATGATTATACTGAACACGTCTTACTAGATGTATAAAATATAGGTATCAATGAACAATAACAAGGAATAGGTATCCGAGAAGTGTACAAATATTTCTCGTACCTCTACTCAAGTACATCTATAACAATATTTAATACTTTAGAAAGGCGTCAACATACCACATAGAAGATCTCAATCCAATCATTCTTCCTAATCTATCTAATACACTGATATTCCTCACAGCTCCCAGTTTATATTCCATAATCAAAGCTCTCGAACTCTGAGAACCTCGAGTCTTGTTTCTGGAGGCGCTGTTGGCATGCCTCGAAGTAACTGTCCTGAATCCTGTACATACCAGAATTTGCTTGGTACATAAGCGTCTCTAATATGCGTTCATTCTTAATAGCTTTAGTTGGGAGCACCACTTTTATCAATTCTTGCGGTGAAATCCTATACAGTTTCAAATCTCTAGCTAACCGCTCCATAATACATTTAAATTCATTTTTGGCATCAGTCTTGTTAGCAGTTTTAGATTTGACTTTATTCCGTGCCCAGTTGAGCATGGCATCGAATTTCCTGATCTCAGTTAGTTCGAGCGGTCGACACATAATCATCTGGAGCATCGATTCGGAGAGGTTGAGATATTCTGGGTTCTGGAACAGCGCATATGCTCGTTGTTCAGTGAACGCCATTATCATATTAACTAACTCCGAAGCTGACGTGTAACGCCAGTAGTAGTTTTCCAGTGATATGAGCATTGTGCATACCTGTAATAATTATAAACACGGTGAAATCAATTGTTTATAAAATGATAAAATATTATTAACACTATTCTAATTTGTACATACCACTTCTATCCTTAGGAATTGTTTTGCATGATGGAAACAAGCTTGCAACAATTCGGGGAGATCATAGTGTTCTGCAGCGCATATAAGCCCTGGAATGGAGGCGCAGGTCAAAGGGCAACTGCCAGTGTGTAAATAATCTAAGAGTATACGAAAAGTCTCCGGATCAAATTCGATTATAGAGAACTGAAACAGATAAAAGTAATTTATTCGATTTTTTTATACACATTTGGTTTTGTCTGCCTGAAAATCGAAATATATTTTTTTTTCACAAGTTAAATATTAATTTGAATTTATTATATGTTATGGTTACCTCAGTCTGGGCTAGTTTAGCCCGATCAACTTTTTGTGCGTCTGCGCATACAGAAAGTCTAGGCACTGCGAGTGCTGCGTTCTTGTCTTTATCTTTATCTTTCCCTTCTTTATCTGAAATGAATTTCAAAGTTTATTTATAAATGGTTTGGTAAAGTAGTTTTAGGTAGGTTTCTACTTCTTTTATAATTGCGAGATTACAAATTGGAATTTAGCTTAACATACGATGTCTATCATATTCTGCGATTGTATATAAGTTTACCAAATTTGCAAAACCATAGTACATACTACTACTAAAGCACCCATTGTAGCATAAAATCTAAGTATACTGACGTTGGACCTAATTACATCGAAAATACATTCAGATTCATTCATCAAAATTCATGTAAAATTTTAAAAAATAACAATAATCTAAAATTTCTTAAGCTATTTCTTCGTTATTGGGGAAGAAAGCCTTGCAAAGCAATAGTAATGGTAAGGAAAAAGTTTTACCAGAAATTTTTAGGACACAAATTATTTTGGAATTGTGAATTACCCTAAATCGTGTAATAGACAATTTCATTTCATTTGCTTTTATTATGGTAAAGAATTATTATTGTATGTCATATTTATGTGGTCGTATTAATCTATTCGAATATATTCAAGTGACTTACTAGAGCAATCTTGAGAACTGGCCCATTTTTTCTTGTCATCCGCGTTGAGCTGAGAATGCTGCTTGCGTATGGACCGACCCCAACCTGCCGTTATGGTGCCCAGTCGAGAAAAGGCACGTTTCACCATCGGCGAACTGGGCACACTTTTCGGCCTAAAATGAATTGTAAATAAAATACAGGAAGATTTTTAGATTTTAACGGCAATACCCCTATAATAAGTATAACGAAGATGCGATAAAAATAACAAAACAAAAGAGATAATAAGAGAATAAATGAAATAAATATTGGGTTTTTCCTATATTTGTCAGATTTTAAGTAATAATACATAGGATACATTTTTAAATCAGTTTGTTGAGTAGTATTAGTTGTAATAAAATATTCATACAGTCAATGTAAGGAATTATTGCTCCTCAATCATTTGATTTCATATAATCTCTATACGATTTCTTCATCTAATGAGAAAACTTGCACAAAATTATTAAAGTTGAAAATTGATCTATACCTTGGTGATTCTATATCGGGCACTTGCAAGAAGTTACTGCTCTTCTGTCTAGCGGGGGTGGGGGAGAGGAGGGTAGGCGCGGGGCGGGCTAACAGCTCTGCTACCGGCACTTGCGGTGAGCCAAATCCGGTTTGAATGCCATAGAGCATCTCTTGAAATACCCTGAAAATATAGAAAATGTAAGCTTTTTAATATTCAGTAAATTTATATTCGTGTCAAATTTGCTTCATATACATATGCATATTTAGAAACTTGCTTGAGTGTCGTATAATATAAATTGTAAATAGTTAAAATATTAAAAACTAATCCAATAATATTAAACACCTTTAATCCATTTCATTATAGCAATTTACTCACATAGTTTTATATCGTATTTACATGATCGAGTTGCAACAAAGTTGCTAATGGTTCGTGATGAATTAAAATCTATTAGTGGGTGTAGAGGGTCATTTAATTACAAAGTTAGCTTATTCTCAGATGTGGTTTGAAATTGACGAGCTAGCTCCGTTAGTGCGGTCGCCGTCAACAACTTGATCAAGATGTTTTTTAGGGAACGTGTCATGTGAGAAAGGCAAGTTTTCGTTTGGATTTTGTTAACATTGGTAAGTTTTGAATTCAAGTTATTCCGACCGTATTTCTATTGAATTTGATCTTAAACTTAAGGTTTAGGGTTTTCCGATTATTTCGCTCTTTGTAAAGTCAAATAAGGTTGTTTGAAATTGTAATTTCGTAGATAGGTGTAGGAGATTTGAGATTATGTAAATGGAGTGTCTGCTATTTGCGCTAGTCTCGCCTTAATAATTTCACAATATTAGTAGAAGTTATATGCACATAAACGTCACAGAAAGCCGAAATTACCACAGATGACAGTCTTTTTTACTAATATTATTGTACTTTGCATACGCACAATTGTTATAACACACACTTGCCGTTAGATATTATTACCTGCTTCTTACACCGAGTATAGCGCGCACTCCAATGAACTTGGTTTTCTGCTTGGATTGTCCTACGAGAAATACGACATCAAACAGCTGAGCATTTTGCGCTGCGTTAAGTTCGCTGTTCAGAAAAACGCGAGTGAAGTCTTTAGCTAACTGGTCATAGTCTTCGAACTGGTCTCTAACTGAATCTAGAAGAGGAGAGGATGGACGCATGTGACCTATTGGTCTCCAAGATCCTGCAAAAAGTATATTAGAATACATGAATAACGTATAAACAAACTTTTTCACATACATACTTATTCTCCAGGGGGAATTTTATTATAGTTCCCATTCGTGGAACTCGAAAAGTAATTTATCCACTTTCTGATTGAATTTTTGATTTGCAATTGTGATGTTCTTTGTGGTTAAAGTTTGAGTGCTTTTCTGTTATTCTCGGCAGTTAGCCAGCTATCCAATTAGTATATGACAGTTGTGTGACAGTATGAGAGACCAATTAATTGATACAATTCTTTATCGTAGTTGTACTGAGTTAGTCAATGCATATTGTATTACATTTACCTCTTCTGTAAGGTTTGGGTATTTGTCCAGTTTCAGCATGGTTCTGCAAGTTTGCGACAATATCCTCCAACATTTGACTGCGAGTACGTTCTTGCATTCTTGCGAACTTCGGCGCAGAATACGACGCTCTTTCTCCATTCACTATTTTTGTAAGAAGCCATTCCCTATAAAATATAACGATCCCATGAATATTTAACATATATATTTGGTCTATGCAGAATTATATACTTATCCTCATTTAGTATAGTACAGTGCTAAAAATATTGAGTTTTAGTAGGCACGTTGACTGATAAATGTTGTCGAAGGAAAGTAATGCGAGAGGTGTTCGTTAAAGCTTACTGATGCAAAATGTTCGCCTTTCAGAATGAGAAGGGTTAGGCCATAATACACCGTGCTAGATGATTGCACACACTTCAAACACAAGATAATGAAGAACTCTCAGTTATGTAGGTTTCCTCTCAAAAATTCAAAATAATGACTAAGTATCCTCACGAACTTTTCCTTCATCATCGAAAGAAGTGATATTTAATTTTTAATATGCACAATTGTGAAAAATTAAAGGTGCTTGCCAGGGATTCGAACACCGAACCCTCGCTCTATTTAAACGCTTAATTATATTAAAATATAAATTATGAACAAGACCTGTTAAGTGTCTATAAGTACTGACCTAAACATGGGTCCTTTGTCGAACACACTCTGCTCCCATAAGTAGGGCTTGTAGGCGCCGACCTCGTCCCGGGTCACAACCGACACTTCATATCTAGTGGGTCGCCTTTTGATTTTGGCAGATACCCTGACTGGAATGTGTATTGTCAATTTCGATTTTACATACAAGATAATAATATATGAGATACAAGATACGTCTGGGTTTTTTGTGGGAAAAATTTATTACCTATAGTTATGTAAAATTTCCATTAATAAACTAATTTGAATTTGAATTTTACTTTGTTATGCATCGTACTTACCTTGTTATGTACATATTATTGTCTTTTTTAGACAACTTTTAATTGCAAACAAATACATGCAAATATGTTTGATTCTTGTTTTTATTGAAAACTCTTAATTTGAATAAACTAGACTTACCTAATATAAATGTATGCAGGAAATGGCTCTTGATACAAGCGGGCGAGAAAGCAGTATTATCGGCTTCAAGGAACACTACACATACTATATCGTTTCCTATATGTCGTTTCCGTTGAAGCTTTTGTGGATCGTGCCGTTCGTAGGGTAGTAACGTGGAGACGTGGAACATTATCTCGATGCCACGCCAGTTCGTGTACACGGAGTACAGACCGGTTAAATCGTGCACTGTGTCAAGACCGCCTTTGTATTTGTCGAAACCTAGAAGAGACGTAATAGTTTTAGGCACGTACATATATAAACATTATATGACCAGCTTACTATATATACTATATTAATATATCATTATAGGCTGTGTTATCATCGTTTATCGAAAGAGTTAACATAACCCAAGTAATATTTTTAAAAATTGCGTAGCATACCAGTTTATAGTAACCATGTCATAAGTAACGCTAATATATAGTATACATATATATATTAGATATACATGTACTATATGTTTATATCACCGTTTCTACAACTTTGGCTTACCACCAAAAACTTCCTATCTTCAAAATTATTTCTTTGATCCGTATTTTTATACATAGTCAGTATTAATTTTAGAATTAAAAAACTAATGTTTTAATATTCCTTGCCATAAAAATAAAGGTGGCTAGTGGTAGTGGTTTCAATTTCATGTAATGTTGTATTATTCCAATTGTATTTCGAATGCGAAATTAAACCATTTAAGCCTGTTATAAGAGTTGGCAAGTAACGCCGTTGATGTCAAAACTTTAGGTGTTACGCTAGTTAAGCTAATTATAAATAGTGTCTTTTTTGCTAGCATTAAGATCAACGGGACAGTACTTATGAGTTAGCTTTGCCTTGCTATTGAGCTGTCGTCAACAAAAAAATGAAGTGTTATTGGCAAATTGTCAAATACTGCATTAGCTATGTCTGTATTTACTGTTCACTTATTCATTAACAAAAATATATTCAGGGATTGCACTGAAACAAATAGTCGCATTTTTAGATAAATCAGTGTGGATGTTAGTATCTGTGGTCAGACTGCTTATAGATTCCTTTTTGATTCTGTGGCAGCTAAGATAAGAATAGAATTCTTAATTCAAATCTATTTTTTACTCGATAGTGGATTGAAACCCAAAATCGTAGAGTGAGGGATTGGTATACACTAATCTTATGCATTATTAAATTAAAGTTTTATTGCATCAAAAAGTGTAGTATGCGTCCAAGTCAATCGCATTACAGAATCTTCATCATGTTTCAGATAAGTCAGAATTCAACTGTGGAACTACATTTTATAAGTTAGTATTTTTATGTTGCTCGACTAAGGGTCTGATGTAAGTTACTATCTAAATGTTTTCAAGTAACAATATTGACACTTCAATTTCGTTATTAGCAAAGTACATGTTTTTGGTTAACTGCGCTTCTATATACCTACATGGAATGTCAAAATTAGGGACTTATATGTGATAAGATTCAGCTTGCAGCTACCCACTTGCAATGTAACAATGTTTAATAATTATTTTATCCACACAAAAAGTATATGACTGAAAGGTAGACTTAATGCTAAGTCCATTCTCTGCTAGTCAACCTCTTACCATGTAATAATTTATAAATTATTACATGTTTTTTATGATAAAAATGACAATAAAAATGACTTTGAAGTACTTTTTAAACAACACTGGTACCTTTCAATCGCACTTTTTCGCCCATTACTTGTAAGAATTCTTCAAACATCGACGAATTTTCGTTATTGTCC
>DWON01007025.1:0-13313 GCA_018251015.1 Phocides pigmalion okeechobee
AAATAATAAAAATAAAATGATTAAAATATTAGCAGTTCTATTGTACTTAACTATGATTATTTTCAAAAGTGAAGCGGGGGTTATAGAAGGCATCAGAGATGGCTTGTGTGCTAATAAAGCCTTAGAATTATCTAAAAATTGTTGTGAGTCTATGTTTGTTACCCCTGAGTGCATTGATAAGATGATAAAAATCTCTTATCCCATGTCGCACCAAAACGTTATAGGCGAAAATTATATTTGGGGCGGCGATGAATTATTGGAGTTGGTGTCGGAATCCTTAGAACCTTAGAAAAGTAATTATATGATTTTTTTATGAACCATTTTTATTTATAGTTATTTCGTATAAGTCACGTCATTTAGAGCTTTAAGGAAGATTCCAATGCGACACGTGATGACAGACGCCATAACATTATCATGTGCAAAACACCACTGCATATTATTTACCGTATTCACCATCATATTTTTTTTTATAATTTACTCGAAACTTTATGGTTTAATTATTATACTTTTTTTTCAGATATCCATTGACGAATTGTATTTGGTTATAGGTTTATAACTATTAAGGTATAAAATGAAAAGCAGAGTTATTAAATTGTATTGAATGTCAAGTATTTTCTTTTTTAATAAATACGTATCTATTATACTGGTTTTTCTTTTGTTATAAGAATTGCATAGAGTCTATAGTATGGAAGTAGAAATTCATCACAATACACATCTTTTATTTTACGCCAATTGGTTTGTGCTACGTCTAACTCCCTCTAGTGTCGAGTAGCCGATACTGCATTCAATAATATATAGGTACTAATATTTTGTTACATCGAAATGACTTAATTTATATTATGAATCAATTGATTTACTATTTATAACTATTAATATTATATTATGGGTTATGTTTCATTATTTTGTAAAATCGCGGAAATGTAATAATAAATCTTAAAAGGGGAGTTATCTAATTAAACTTCCGTTTTCTATAAAGCTCATTAAAATATATAATAAACTTACACTAATCACAAAAGCGCACATATTTTTTACAAATAATTTGCATAAAATAGCACTATACAAAATGTATGCCAAAAATAAATATAAATAAAATTAAAAGTCACAAAATTACTATGTCCTTGAAATTTCTTATTTTTTTCTTAACTATATACCAGAAGTGATCGCATATTATTTTTTAATAATAATAAAAATATTGAATGTGCAATTAAGCTTTACATGTCCGTATTATAAATATTTAAAGTAAGTCTAGCATGAAAATTAATAAAATGAGTATATATGACTGGAAATTGGGCGATATAGCATTGGCCCGAATTAGTAAAAAAGTTTATGCGAAAGTTCAAGTGGTTAAAAACGAGGAAGGACTGTTTTATGATGACATGGGTAATTATTTAAACCAACATATACTACCTAAATATTTAACTTTCCACTGCACATGCTAGTATGGCATTAAAAACTTTACAGTAAATTGTAGGTACTTAGCTAGTATATATATTATTACTTATTATCTTGTAACTGTTTAAAGAATTTTTTTGAAAGTATCTGATTAAAATTAAAATACATACATTAACGCCACCCTCAGTTAGGTGGTGTTTGTGATACTTCCAAAATTGCCAAGCTCTGCAAGTTTTTTGTGTGAAAGTTCTATCAAAATTTGTTCAGTTCTTTGACTTAAAAACCCTTAGTTGTATGTAGATTTCCAATTTCTGTAGCGAACATTTAACATCCAGTGGCTTATACCTACACTCTTTTGCTACTCTTACCACTTTAAAAAAATGATTCTGCTTTATAACAGCAATGTCAGCCACTGCTGTTATTGTTTGATGGAGGTCAGGTAAGGAGTTGAATGAAGTAAGTAAAACTTAGCCTTGGGACATAGCAATTGTGCATATGTAGCCAAATTCATATAGAAATGTATTAAAAGCAGTTGGTTGCAATTATCCATATATTATAGGCACATGACATGAAACTGAATGTATGTTCGTTTGCTACTTCAGTTACTAAAATACATTACATGAAAAATATAGCACTTACCCTGTACGAAGTGACTAGCTATGCTCTTCCCTGAGCCACTCACATTAGACAGACCCTCAACTAATACTAGTCAAGTCTGTATTATATAAATCTTTATGCTCAGTTCTAGGTATAACAGCAGTAGGTGATGAAATAATAGTTACAGAAGAGCTATGTTACTATGTGGAGATCATGAGAACAAAAAACAGATTGTGGTTGCCGTACACTTGTTTACATTTAGCAGAGAGATCCCGCCCATTCTACGGCCCAACGATTAAGCTACCTCAAGTAAAACCCACTACTGTACCAAGAAAGGTATTCGTTTTTTATTAACCAAGTTGTGTGTTTGGGTTATAGGCTGAGTATTCAGTGTTTAGTAAAAATTTTAACAAACTTTGGTTTGCAATCTCATGTAGAATTACAGATAGAACCTACTAGATAGGATCCATTTAGTTGTTAAGTCAGCTAACCATTCCTCACACATTTTGAGGTTGAGGAATACTGCAATAAGGTGGATGACAGTTGCCAGCCAACGAAGTAAAAGGTGAACCAACCAATTAGTCTTCAGGAGTAGTAACAATTTTTAACTTCACCTAGGGGTAAGTTGGCCCTTGCCAGAAGTATTTGTGATTCCATCAAGACACCTGTATTATATAGAGTTGGTTAATGTGTTCACGCGTGATCACTAGATAGATCACTTACCATCAGGTTGAGAGCATACTCATTTGCAGCTTTTGTGCAATCCTATTTTATAAAAATAATCTTAAATATATAATTATGATACCTCTAATACCACACAGCTTTATGATACCTCTAATGAATTTTTTACACCCCATGTTTCATACTGTTTTAATACAAAATATTTGCATAGCTTGCTAGCACATATTAGCATAGATTTAGACAGAAACATATAGATTAGTAAAGCATTGTAGTAAAACTACAAAAAACACAAGATTAAAAAATAGATAGATATGATAACTTGGGCAATGCTGCAATCATTATCTCCTTTCTCAGGGTTAGAGGTCCAGGTTTATTTCCTAGCTAGGTAGACAATGTAAAGGAAGAATTTAGCTGGGTCTAAGTATTTATCTATTCCTTATTACATGTGTGCGCTACATTCAGTAGTGTTGGATGTGTTTGCAACTGTCTGTGTAGATTAGTAGTATTGTTCAGTTCTTTATGAAAATAATTCTGTTGCAGCGTAAAGTTATAGAAGATCACACACTACCATTGAATGTGAAGCCACTGAAAACACGGGAGCCAGACCTCAATACCTCATTAGAGATCCGGCAAATGCCTTTAAAGCAAGGAAAGTATGATAACACTTATAATGAATTTGTCCGGCGTGGGAAAGAGAGAATCTTTGATGATTGCTTGCTACTCTTAGACAAAACAAGAGATAGACATATCCTAGATTATGTGTTTAATGTTGATGCAAGCACCGAGGATAAATTTGAGATGGTGATCAAGAATGTCATGACGGAGAAGGAGGTGGAGAATTATCTACGTCAATGCTGGAGATACAACTTTGTGCATAAGCAGATGGACAGCCGTGACCCAACAGATGCTGTAAGTATTTTAATGAACTGCATGACCCAATTTGTATTGTTTGAGTATGTGTGGTTGTGTCATACAAGAGTTCAATGGGACATTGGAGCAACTTGGTGAAGTAGGGTTCAGACAACCCAAATAATGATGAACAATTCTTTTTTATTTTTAGTTAGAAGTGCGAAAAATATGCATACCACCTAATTATGATATTAGACGATGCAGTCTACGGACATCCATATTCGACCAAGGCATAGACTGTAGCTGAGATCATACATAGATACAATGCCACTCTTGAGGAGTAAGATATCCTCCGTATCGTTTCATTTGAAACAAAGTTTCTTTATGGTGAATTATGGGGTCAAGAGGGTTACCTACCTGGTCAAAGGATACCTACCAGGTTTAAGTTAGTTCTACTATCGGTGAATTATTCACCATCATTTTTAATTAATCAATACAGTTTTGTGTACTTTACAGAAACAGACAGAAGCAGATTTACCGGTGACAGTTCACATATCCTGGTGCCTGGTTTGCGGGAAGGGAGACAGGCTACGCGAGTGCCCAAATTGTCCCTCCTCATTCCACCTGGCCTGCAGAAGAGAGTGGCTTACCTCTATTTTACGTTAGTTTTAGATTTTATTTAATTGCCAATATTTCTAACCAGTTGATGGCTTGTGGTCACGGCGAAACTTTGGGAGAACTTTTAACAGGTGGTAGTGATAGATTAATCAATCTACCCTATGTCTAGTTCGTTTTTCTTTTTTGTGTTCCATATCACGACACAACACTAACTGTATTTATACACTGAACTTCGCACTCTTTGTGATTTATATAAACTAACCACTGGATGTTTTACCTTTATATCACTTCCTCAATTGTATTGTAATCCTAGTGTCTTTTAAATTGTTTTATTGGACCATACCCGAGTCACAATTACCCATGGACATCTGTAATCTACTCTATTCAAAGTTAGATTCGGTCAAAAGCAGCCCTCCTTGAATCCGAGTGAAGTATTCGTTAAAAACACTTGACTCCATACTTGAGTTACTGACTGGAATCTGGTACTTGAGTACTGTGTCAAGAACTCTTGTAATCTTTACATGAGAGTACTGTAAATTAGTTACAGTAATAATCTTATTTCAAAATAATTAATAAGCTGAATGTCGCCGGGTCCGTCAACTGACCTTAATAAGTAATATAATTATGATTTAAGTATTAAACTATTGAGCATTCGCGTACTAAGAGTATTCAAGATACTCGAGTTGAGATGAGACTCGAGTTTGGCGTACCCGAGTCACAATTACCCATGAATATTATTTACACAATTACCCATAAAAGAGTCCTATTTAAAGTGAGTAACTTAATAAATTCGAGTAACTTTAGTAGCCGTTATAAAAATAATTGTCTCAATACTTGAATTACAGACTGGAATCTGGTACTTGAGTACTGTGTCAAGAACTCTTGTAATCATTACATTCGAGTACCTTAACTAATGTAATATTTTTATATAAAAGTAATTAACTAACTGATTGCTACCAAGCTCGGCAACTCTCATGTAAATTAATTAACCTTAATAAATATTAACATTTCTATTTAAATGTTACATTATTTAGTATTAAACTACTAGTATTCCTGGGAATACTTAAGATTTTTACTCGGGTTTTACAAATCTGAGTACTTTAATTCGAGTATTCAAGTATATAAGTATTTTTATTATGTAATAAGTCTGTTACTGGCTATTCAGTACTGTGCTTCACAAATAAATATGGTACGGACTCGGTACTGACTTAGTATTTGTCATTACACTGCGATTTAGTAATAAGAGCATAAATCAGAAACTCGAGTCAGTACTCGAGTCTATTCATCTCGGCACTTTGTTACTAGATAGTACTAGACCTTTTAAGTGGGAAATCTATACAGCCATTGTTTTATGTAAGAGGTGAATGACTTATGTGTGGTTAGCGTAAGAAATAAATTGTGTTATAGGACTTTTAAATACTTTAAGGTAATTCATTGAATTACAACTATACATTTATGTTGTAACAAATATTTAGAAGCTTCTTTAATTACATTTGAACATCGTATATATGTAAAGTACAGAATTAGTGTTTATCTTAAAGACTTGTCTTGAAATTGGTTGGACCAATTTTGGCTCTTAAAAAACCAAGCATTATAATGTTTTAGTGAATTTTGTGATATATATTTTGAAGGTGGGAGAACTATAGTACCGGGGAGGTACTAACGCTCCCTCATAATCCGCCGTAAAGCATTACTTGTGTTTCGGTTGTAGAGGTACGGTGGTCTGTTACACTTTGAAGCAAGGCGACCATCTTAGTCCTCAGGAGTGGCAACGTATCTACGTTCGAGCTCAAATAGGATTTCGTTCTGTGGTTGTACCTGGATGTCTATGGGCTGCGACTACTTAACATCAGGTGGTTTGCATGTTCGTTTTCACATAAAAAAGAAATACAATTGAAAACTGTGTATACAAAAATACAGAATTGAGGGTGTAACGCTTTTTACATTTACAGACCCATGCTAGGATAACCTAGCCGTGGGTTTATAGACACATATAATAGGAGTACACACACCCAGACCCAGAACAGAAATCTAAGCTGATAATTCAAATACCTGGTCGAGAATCGAACCCGGAACTGCGCGTCAACCAGTCCGGCGGATAGTCGAAAAAAATTTGTAGAAATCTAACTGACTATTTATAAGAATTTAAATTTTAAGCGCTACATAGCTTAAATATAAAACACGATATGTTACATCGCCAAGGCGCTAAGGCTGTAAACGCTTTAATAAGAAATATGAAGTATAAGAAATATTATTCAACTATGAGAAGTTTTCGATCAGCACATGTAATCAAACGGTGTTAAAATATTAACTCTATCGTTGCATCCAGCGACACGGCGATATTAATTTACACGTTTTTATTACTACACGACACGACATGCGATTACGATTTGTTTCACGACACGACTACGTCACATTACAAGCAAACCTGTACGCTTTGACCGGGAATGTACCATCACTATATTTAATTCTAGCGTGAAGAAATTCCTGCATTTTGTTGGATAAGTGTGGTTTTTGGCTCACTTATTCACATATTAGTCCTCAGGAGTAGTATTATGTGGATGATCAACGTCATTTGGACTTTGGTCCTGCATGGAGTTGGGTGATGTGGAGATGTCATTAGGAAGCAGTGACTGACCGTTAAGTGGACTGCACGTTCGTTCTCTACATTGAAGTAGTATTTACTTGTTAACTACATGAAAACCCTAAAAGTAAAGAAAATCTTGAAACTAATTATAACAAAAGCTTCCTTAAAGAGAGTCCGTATCCGGCATGGTACCAATTAAATTAATTTCATAATGAATATTTGTTGTTAAGAATAAAATGACCCGGGGTCTAAGTAACATATGTTAGCTAGTGGTTAGTTTATGTAAATCACAAACAGTGCAAAGTTCAATGCGGAAATATGGCTTTTCACTACACTTAAAGATTAAAATCTATGAAGTAAATGATGTAATGAAATCCGATTTATTCATATAGACTCTAAAGGTAGCAGAGCCGTTAGAGCTCGCCCGGGGCGGCTCCACCGCCCCCCCTTATAACCCGCCGTCAAGCAACATGTTCTTCATGTATTGTGTTTCAGTTGGGGAGGTGTGGTTGCCGGATACGCATTATTGGAGGCGACCATCTTAGTCCTCAAGAGTAGGAACGCATCTGCGTCCATTCTTAAATCGAATTTCTGTTCTATTTGAGATTGGACGTGGTTGTCCATGAGCTGCAGTGACCAGTTAACATCAGGTGGCATGTATGCCCGTTTCTTACTCTTTCACAATAAAAAAACAGATATACGGCTAATACAATGGACTAAAGTAAAACGATACGAAAGCATTGTACGTTTATTCATTTTATGTGAGACGAGTAGCAAAGGAGCATGCAAACAACCTGATAGTAAGTAGTCGCACCCCATAGACATCCACGTTCAACCACAAACACGAATAAAATCCTTTCTGAACTCGGACTTTGCTACTCCTGAGGATTAAGATGGTAGCCTCGCTTCAAGGTGTAACCAGCAACCACACCTCTCCAAAGGAAACACAAGTAATGCTTTGCGGCGAATTATGAGGCCTAATTATAGTTTTCCCACCTAAAATGTAATGTAAATAAATATATTGCTCAAATAATTAACTAAAAATACGATATAAAAGAAATTACATCGCCTGTTTTATGTTAAAGGATGCTATTTCTTTCAAATGTATTTTTATTTGTACTTTATATTAATATATAATTCAATTCTAATATTAAATTTTCTTAATTTTCATCCTCTATTTTCTATCAGGGATGGTATATTTTCATCAATATTTATTGGAACCAAACGAAAAGCGTACATAACAACAACTGCATCTCCAACAAAAAATCAAGAGTTGATTCAAAGAAAATTAGAAGGGTGGCGGTTCATTTAAACCTAACTCCAACTTGCATCCCCTGTTTTCCATCATTAGGGACGGTATTTTCTCAAAAAAAATAATGGAAACAAACGTGAAGTATACGTAACGGCAACTGAATCTGCGACCAAAATACAAGAGTTGCTTCACGGCAAATTAAGAGGGTTTCGGCGGTACTTCCCAGTTCGAAACGTAGTTCTACCTCCTGTAATAAGCTGTAAAAGGTTTAACCGACGCCTTTATAATTTACTGTAAGACAAGTTCTGTGTTTCGGTTTGAGAAGTGCGGCTGCCGGGTATGCTTATAAGCAGAGTGACCATTTTAGTCTTGAGACTTAGCAATGCATCTATGTTCCATCTCAGATAGGATTTCAGTGATGTTTAAGGCTGTTTAAAGAGCAACGGATCGATGCATGAAGTTAGACTGAACTTTAGTCTTGTTTGCAGTTGGATGCGCATGACCATGAATTGTGGACTTTTAACATCAGGTGGCCTGCACTCTTTTTCTACTTTACCAACCTAAAAATGGTGTTTGCGGCCCTCAGTTACTATTTAACATCAGATGGACTGCATACACGTTTGCTACTTCAATTACTATAAAACTTGTCAGTCCAATCGTAATCATATATTTCACAAAACCTAACTAATGCCTAGTTTAAAAGCCATTAAAGAAAATTATTGTATGCAGTAAAAAGTTTTATGTAAGAGTTTAACAACCTCCATTTGTTCGCATTCCAAGATTGTGTGTTATGTAGCTTATGATACATGCTGACCTATATATGGGACGTGTATAACACACAGGGTAATTTAAAGCAAAACATATGATTTTGAATATGATACGAGTAGTCAACATTAACGATTTTCAATAGAGAAGATCATTTTATCATAGCACTAACGTGGAATTCGGTGGCTAGTTGATGTAAATCACAAATAATGCAAAGTTTTGCGCGTAATATAGTTACTGGAATTTTGTTTACGTTTTTCGGGGGTTTTCCAGATTTTCTAAAGCAAAATGTTCTCATGTACCCACATAAGTAATTTTCAAATTGACTTAACTTTTTATATCTAAAGAGAGACTGGAACTAAATTAACACTAAGTATTGAGTTATTGTAATAACTAGTGAAAACAGCACTGAAATCGGTTAAGCCGTTTTGTTATATTTTATCTAGTTTATATATACTTTCAAACCCTATGTTATTCCTTATGGGGAGAATTTCTAAAAAGTAATAAAAATATATTTTCCCAAGAGTGTAAATCTGAAAATATAGGTAATAAACCTATAAATATATACTAAATATACTTTCAAACCTACAAAGTTTTATAAAGACTTAAACACCCCTGTTTTGTCTCCTGAGGGATGGAATTTCCAAAATTCCTTTCTTTTCTTTGTATGACATCAGTGAGGACTGCTTACGTCATCCAAATAATATGTTTACAATAACTCAAGACTCTAGGTTCAGCGGTTTCGGCGGAGCGTTGATCTTTGGGTCAATCAGCCTCCTTTCTTCATATACCTATTGATAATTATATCAGTGGCATTTAAGTTTCAAAAATGATCCGTCTTTCTACAAAATCTCAACAATCAAGGTTCAGTGGTTTCGGCTCTGCGTTGATCTCTGGGTCAATCAGCTTCCTTCCTGTATTAACACTTTCCCTGCGGTGTACAACACTACTGTAATGCGTGGTGTAACGCGCTTGCGGCTGGTACACACCTGTGTTGTACGTACACATCTATCTGGATTACGGGCGAACAAAAGTGCTGAGTTTACGTTGGCGCTTCAAGACTGGGGGCGGAAATTACGTCTGTCTATTCGTAGATAATACGCAGATGCTAAAAAGTACAATATTTCAGGTAAATGTCGTCCTCAGGAGTAGCAACACATCTACGTTCGAGCTCAGATAGGATTTCAGTCGTGTTTGTGGTTGTACGTGGATGTCTATGGTTTGCTATTCTTCTCACATAAAAAAATGCTCCAATTTAGTGTCACGTCCCGCAATGCTGATCCGATCTTATACATGAGAACCGCATTTAAAGTGTTAATATTATTATAGATTATTATCTCAGTAGCATTTGTGTTTCGGAAATGATCCGATCGACGCGACCAGGTGCTGGATGGATGACCGCTGGCAACAAGTTGGACAACACTTCCGCACGGTAGGGGCGTAATGGCGGTCTCGGTTATCATTAGATAGTTAAGCTTTATCGGAGAACCTCAGGCGGCTTCATAGATTTCCCTATACATTTGCCCAATAAGCTAGAAATCCATCGATCCAGGGATAAGTGGTTGTAAAACTATGACAGATACTTTAATAGTCTTTCATTCAAAATCAAAATCAAAATATTTATATTTATCGTACATTCTTTTTCCTTTCTGATTTCAAATAACTATGTACAAGTACCTACTCCAAAGTAGATTGACTCTATGACGGTTTATCGCTAAGTCAGTGGAAGTAGTTTTAACATAACTTAGTTAAACGTTGAAATCGATAAAAATAGATAGTTTGTGTTACTATATTTTATTTTTAGTTCAAATAAATAAGTACGAGTATATACTCCAAATTAAGTTGACTCTGCGACTGTTAATCTCTAAGTTACTCAAAATAGTTCTAACATAACACGATTTTACACTGAAGTCTATAAAAAGAGACGTTATTTTTTACTGTATTCCGCTCGCATTGCAAAGTACAATGTACTAGCACTCCATATTGTTATTATTTAATGAACGGATTATTATAATTGAATTAACTGTACAATGAAAAGGAAACAATAAACATGTTGCGTAAGAAAAGTAATTTGTGGAGTAATAAAATTATCCTTAATTTTAACATTCAACATATTTTCTTTAATTATTACTAGCGACCCGGCCCAGCTTCGCTCGGGTAATCAGGTAATTTATATTTATTGATATTATTTTTCTGTCATACATGCATCCGGTCATTACCTAGTCGCAAAATACTGACAATTATAAACATCTATCTCGAACGACAACTGAATTACTAAATGGAATTTAACTATTTAATTTCTCGCCCCATTTACAAAAGAACTTAACTTATACTTATTATGAATCAAAACCTTCCACGGGAATCCACGCATGCCCACGTGGACTGGACGTGGAGTGGGACCTTTTAAATGCTGTAGTCTCTCTCCAAAAGTAAAGGAGACTTGGTCCTACTATGCTGCTCCAACCCATATTCTTATAAAAGAGGATAGAATGTTAAAATGGTTGCGTCATATGCAAGTGAGACGAAAGTAGTCCTTATTATTGAAATACAAGATTTGCTTCACCATAAAAATGGTGTTGGTAAAAATATTACCGGTCTAACCTAGGTTTTTCCACCTCCTCAGCAGATTTTATCATGAGTCAATATGTCAAAATCCAAATGTCAATATTTGCAAGGACATCCACCTAATTAATTAACTTCTTCTTCTTTCGTGTCGGCATGACGGGTTATTAAAGGGAGGTGCAGTTAAGGAGTTAATTGGACAGGATTAGTACGGGGTGAGGGGAGTTAGAGGATAAGTGGGAGAAAATCATGCCGTAGTGGAAAAATTGGTCAATCAGCGTAGGTGGGCGATGGCTGATTGTCCAGGGTGCGCCGGGCGAACATGTGACGTCGCGCCACTCGAGGAGGCTCTTTCCACGTACCCCAGTTAATCGATGAAAATTCTATAAATAAATTTATTAAAATAATAAATTAATTATAAGTTCATGCCCCTGCAGCACCGTATGAAGAACACTGGTCTTATTTCCGGATTGAATAGCAATCGAAATTATTTATGTGGGATATAAACCAGCTCTCTTGTCATCCGTAGCGTTGACAAACGTGAAACTAATTGTTTGAAAATTGTTTTGTTACTTGGAAACGACGGCGAGCGTTTCAAAGCCAACATAATTAATTAGGTAACTATTAAGGTAGTATTAAGATTAAAAAAATAGAACCTACCTTACTTTATTCTTACTGTAATATGTTGGAAGTTATGTCTATCTTATTACGTGCTTCGGTGGAAACTATTTACAAATGTACTCTAGACAGCTTAATAAATATAAAAGCAAAGCTCTTGTTTTGGCACGGAAGTCAGATGCTTAGAATTTAAATGTGTTTAAGTGTCCTACTTGAGTGTCATTATACTGCTAGGATCCAGTTGAGTGCGATTCTTACGACCAACGCACGAGTAACGCACGATCGAGAAGCAAGCAACTTTCAATCAACTTCAGAAAAATACTTCATGAAAATTATAGTAACTTTTGAGTTTCGATTGCAAAAATTCTACACTTATAAGCAAGGTTTCATCTCAGTTCTTAAGAGTAGCAACGTAATTACGATCTCATGTATGAGATGAAGATGAAAGTGTTCCTTTCGTCGTCATTTTCGTTTTCAGATGTTATATGCACCGCCATTGCCTTTTTTGCAACTTCCGCCCTTTTTATACTTTTTTTCCTTAATCCTGTCTTCTCTATTGCCAGTGTCACACATCGCACACTAATGATATCATAAAAAATATTCATATATATTTAATGATATACTTTTTATAACACACATGCATGTGTGTGTGTGTGTGTGTGTGTGTGTGTGTGTGTGCATGTGTGCGTGTGTGCGTGTGTGTGTGTAATAAATAATTAATTTAAAAAGTTACATGTGGCCAGAACTTTAGTAGTTTATACTTTAAAGTATACTATTCGAAGGGTAGTTACAAAATGCTACATTTATCTGCGCCGGAGGCAAGAGCGCCGCGTCGCAAACATTATTCTCAATCGCGGAATTGCGTTGTGCAAGTACTGCATTATTACTTCGTTTCAGCTCGCTTCCACTTGCTATGCTATCGCAGAGCCATTGTTTAACTTTTATTCAAGTTATTAAATATATATTTTTGAAGTTATACTTCTTTTGGCCCAATAGGGAAAAAATATGAGAGTTAATTTTTACGATGCGCGCACACAATCTCGAAAACCGACAGCATGAAATCAGATAGTTAATAATAATTTAATCTGTGACAGAGAATGAATGAATTTAATGCATAACTCATTCTGTTTTGTCAATATGACATAAGAGACATTTAGTGTTACCAGCCTGTAAGAAAAATTGGAATTACGGGAAAAAGTGTCTGTTTTTTTAAAAAGGATAACAAAACTTGTACTCGTATATGGCATAATCCATTAGTAATTTTCTATTATTACTGTCGTTTTCTCTAAAAACATAGTATAACGCGAAGGATACATTTTTACAAAGATTTTTTTATCTGGTTACGCCAAAGAAGTGTAACTTCTTTCGTGTGTTAATAAGTACACTTGCTTT
>DWON01007026.1:0-13312 GCA_018251015.1 Phocides pigmalion okeechobee
ACATTATTTGTAGGCAAAATGTGGGTATACGGGCAATTAACAAAGAAATGAAAGTCACTCAACCGATTTATTATTCAAAAAATCACTATTTTAAAGAACTATTATATGAACAAGATGTAAGACAGTTCCTAGATGTGTTGTTCGCACAGCGGCTTGCCGTTCAGTAAGAGTCTCCGCCGAGCACAGCACGACCTAGACTCTGTCTAAGCGCCATTTTGCCTCGATAACGCTTGCGGTTCGTTTATCAATGCAACTCCCGTACTATTGACCTCTCCGACATGTATATATACATAATGGATAAGAGTATAAGTATATAATTATTGACATTAAGGAAAAGATAGCCAAATGAATAACACAAAATTATAAGATTTTTTTATATTGAAAAGTAGTAAACTAGGAGCAGGCCATCTGATGTTAAATGGTTTCTGTGGCCCATTGATACATCCAACCTTAAACAAGGCTTCAGTCCTTCTTGAGATTCTTTCGAGGACCAAGATGGTCTTACTTGTAAGTGTAGCCGGACTACTATGACAGGGCTACCTCGACCACCTCCAACTGAACCAACCTTCGACCTGGAGGATCGACAACCTCGAACCGAAACACATGAGTTGCTTTACGGTAGATCTTGAACGCAGCAGCGGTATCTCCACAGTCGAAATGTTCTACCACGTAACACCTCACCTTTAGTCATTTGACAGACTAGAAAGCTATAATCAAAAAAATTAAAGTTGAGAGATCAGAATAACAAGTCATATATAAAAGCGTGGCAGATGCTATTCGTCATCCCAATTTCAATTTAATTACTTTTTCCACGGTTCACAAACTGCTTTTTAAGTGTTTTGTTAAAAAAAGCAGTGACAGGTCACATAGATACGAGTGTGTACGGTATATTTTGACTGCATATGAAAAATGTACGTGATTTGAGAGGGATTTCACATCCAGTTGTTTGGAATTCGGTTGATTCGTGCCTAAAAATTTATTGGATCTATCCATAAAAAGTGTGGAAGATAGATAACCGAATTCAAAAGCACTGCAACATAAGAAATAATTTTAGTGAAAGGTTAGTTGAATAGACTGTTTTGAAGTCGATGTTTCATATTGCGATAAAATTTTGGTAATACGATTACTATGCGGCCGCAGGATTATGCTGACTCGTATTACTAAATGAAGTACACTTGCATGTACGTACACGATGGTGATAGTACACGGTGGTGATAGTACACGATGGTGATAGTACATGATGGTGATAGGACACGATGGTGATAGGACACGATGGTGATAGTATACGGTGGTGATAGTACACGATAGTGACAGTACACGATGGTGATAGTACATGATGGTGATAGGACACGATGGTGAAAGTGCACGATGGTTAAAGTACATGATGGTGACAGACACGATGATGATGAACGATGACGAAGTGTACCTGTACCAAGACATGAAAGTACATAAATCGCAGACTTCCATCCCAAGGACGTACAAACAAAAATGTGTCTTTTTACTATATTCTATTTTACGATAAGCCATACAAAATCATTATTTTTTAAACAACTTATAAAAAATGGCAAAGTTGGATCACATTAGGTGAAGAGCTATTAGTTATTTAGCTATTTAATTTTTTGTGTTGCTTTAAATGTAAGGATGTTGCTGGTACGCCCATATGGCTTGAATGGTCCATGATCATAATGTTTCAGATTGTTGATTGTTGATTGTTGAAGTTGAAAACAGTAGTTGAAATTTAAGGCAGAATAAAAATTTGTTTGGATATATTCGTTTGAATAAAAAATGTATCTCGAAAATTCAGGCGTTTTTCCGACGCGTGTCAATTAGCCGCGAAACCACTCTGAACAGGATTCGATTGTCTCGTTTCCGACAGGAATTGATCAGGTAAGTTTACCTTGCTATATCCATTTTATTTGCAATATGTAAAGGTTTTTGTTAAAACCACTTATAGTCTTACTGTTGGACTCGGCTCAGGATGAAAAGGATTAGTCCATAGTCCACCCGCTGGCATTGATAGACTACACTCACTATTGGAAACTTTATGAAGAACTCTCAAGCATACAAGTTTTCTCGCAATGTTTTTTTACTAAGCACCATTTTTCTCTTAAAATGGTAAGGATTAGAATTAAGTACATCATGCTAATCCAGTGCAGATTATAAGCCTTGATTTAAGTTTGAAAACTTTGTGAATAATAAAAAGAATCGAGAATATCTGAAGAAGGTTCACACACGAATCAGAACATTGAGGAGATCTCTCAGGCATACAGGTTCCGACGATGGTTTTTTCTTTGACACTATTCTTCTCTCAGAATGAGAAGGTTTTTTAAGGATTGGTAGACTTTAAGCACGTTTGAAAAGTATGTGGAGATCTCTCAGGCGTGAATTTTTCCCCTCGGTGATTTCTTTCACAGTTAAACCAAGTGATAGTTAGTCCCAGGGATTCGAACTCCTGACCAGCGGATGTTATGATTTATTCTATTCTACCGGGTAAAGGTACGACTACCCTAATACGTCGTGAAACAATTCCTGTGATTTGTTTACAGAGGCACATTTCAAAGTGAGACCATCTCTCTCCTCAAGAGTAGCAACGCATCCGCTTACGACGTTAGATAAAACCTTAGTTCTATTTGCAATTGGATATGGATGTGGACTGAGTTTAGCGATCACGTAATATCAAGTGGCTTGTAAGCTTGTTTGCTATTCTTGTAACATATAATGATATCTTTCTATATTCGTACATAATTCGCACACATTCATCTAATTCGTACGTAAATTGTTAAATATGTAACATACAATAAGCATATTAGGTCGCATTCCAATCATCTTTATCTAATTAGCGCAATATTCTTTCTTATTCGTCTTATATCTGAAACATAACGAGAGAAAAAGCAACCATGCAATACCTAAGAAACAGTATTATCCTTTTTCTAGAAAGTTCCGACAACAAAATTGCTTTGAAATTATCGGGAAGCGATGGAAAAAATCGTAAATTCAAAGGCAATAGTGGCTCATTGTAAAATTGATCGTGGAAAATTTTATAAACGGGTAAAAGCGTGAGGTTTATTGTAAAATTGGTCGTAGAAAATTTTATAAACCGGTAAAAACGTAGTGTGAATCTCATTATTTACAGCTTTTGATTCGTTATGTATTTCGTTATGTTAACTTCCAAGGATTGATTGATTTTTTTATGTGAGAAGAGTAGCAAACGAGCACGCAAACCACCTGATGTTAAGTAGTCGCAGCCCATAGAAATCCACGTACAACCTTACTAGTTGGTTGAAATGAAAACTGTTCGTATAATATTGTACGACTAAAATCCTATTTGAGCTAAAACGTAGATAAATTGTTACTCCTGAGGACTAAGATGGTCGGCTTGCTTCAAAGTGTAGCCGGCAACCGCACGTCTCCAACCGAAGCACAAGTAATACTTTACGGTGGATTATGTGGGCGGCGCTGG
Source organism: Phocides pigmalion okeechobee (assembly GCA_018251015.1). Lineage (NCBI taxonomy): Eukaryota > Metazoa > Arthropoda > Insecta > Lepidoptera > Hesperiidae > Phocides > Phocides pigmalion. The sequence goes on from DWON01007026.1 coordinate 3,461, forward strand.
TACCTCCTTACCTCTGTGGCTTGGTGGTACCTCGGTGGCTGGTGATAACAATAAAATAATAATTTATATAATTACTTAAAATTTCAAAGTTAATAAACTGACTACTTTACTATTATTTTGATGATGATTCGCTGAATGTTACGTGGGCAGGATTTAAAAAAAGTTTGACAGTTGAGAAAAGTTTTAAATGGAGGAAATTAAAAATATGGAATCAAAATTCAATTTGTTTTCCCTTTTTATTTATCAATGGCAAAGCGCAAATTTAGCAATGCCATTAAAGAAAAAAATCGAAATTTAACCTCATGTTTTAAATTGAATTAAAAGAAAAGTTCATATTAATAAGTTGGTATATAAAACAGTTTAATAATGTTGCCATTATATTTAACTGACAATGGGCATAGAGACATCGTTAGCTATACCGCACGCGTTGCGACCTCGCTCCAGGTAATAGTAACCCTTATCACCCCATTGGTCTCCCCAGGAGTTCTTTATGATCCAATAAGGAATTTTTGTCTTCCCGTCTTTGGAAACTGGAAAAAATATTTCATTTTAAAAATTTTCTAAAATTGAGAAGTTGGAATGCGCTTTATTTGGTGTGGATTTAGTGTTGGGACGTTAACAGGTAGAACTATAGTTTGACCGGGGAGGTACTACCGCCGCCCTCATAATCCGCCGTAAAGCATTACTGGACAGGTGCGGTTGCTGGCTACATTTTGAAGCGGTGCTACCATCTTAGTCCTCAGAAGTAGCAACGTATCTACGTTCGAGCTCCGATAGGATTTAGGTCGTGTTTGTGGTTATACGTAGATGTCTATAGGTTACGACCACTTAACATCAGGTGGTTAGCATGCTCGTTTGCTACTCTTATCGCGTAAAAAAATAGTAATTTGCTAGTCTATACATATAAAAGTAGTTTATAAACCCCATTATATTCGCTGTATCAGAAGGGACTGTATACTCATTTCCTAGTCGTATAACATAAAAAATAGTACCATATTCATTGTAACCGACGATCACGACAGCATGGTTCAGATGTTCCTTTGCTGAAGAGCATTTCTCTTCAGTTGGCTGGTCTATTCCCTGTGTATAATCAGCCATAGATGCAGAATTGATTGCTGTAATCAAAAATATACGTTAAACTATCAAATACATAATAAATTGTAGGGTAATTAATTTAACTACTTCTATTTCTTTACAAGCATTGGATATGATTAAATAGTTATACATAATATAAATAAATCAAATCAAATCAAAATATTTTTACTCAAAGTAGATTCTTTACATCTCTTTTTGAACGTCAATAAACTACCACCGACTCGTAAGGTGTTTCATTTTGGAGAAGAGTCGGCGAAAGAAACTCCAAAACACACAATTGTCAATCTTTTATTGGTAAGATAATAACTAGTAGAAGGTTATGGTAATTATTTGTCTCAAGCTGCTGCCGCGAGTTTGACCACGTGGATCCCAGTTTGTAGGTTGCTCCAGGCTTTGTAATAACCAAAAAAAATTATGTCGTAAATACAACCGTGCAAAGTCCGAGTGGATCCTAACGATAAAAAACAGTAATGGGCAAAACAAAACGAACAAGCATATCTGTGTCAAGAATAACTGACCACTGTCACTCATTTACGGGTGGTCATATTGTGGTTTATTTATGAGCGAATAATAACTCATCTTTTGTTATTCGTGATTGAGCGGTGAGAATCCTTAAATACTGACATACCCATGGGTGCACCTTAACAATGTAAGCGCCAACTCTTCGGAGCATTAAATAACTCAAAAATTAGATAATGGAATATGCTATGTGGGAAAGGATTTTACGAAGTGATAGGATCAATGCGATTTGACTGGCAAGATACAAAAAAATCGAAATCAAAATATTTTTATTCAAAGTAGATTTTTCACAAAACTTAACAGACTCAGTTTAAAAAAAAATCTTAGAAATTTGTCCTTCTTAATATTTTATTGTATAGCTTGGAATTAGTAAACTAGGCATCCAATAGATAATAAACAGCCACTATCTTGTAAATGTCACTGTAATCCTAAGCGAGAATGAGGTCCTATTGAGGTCTGCATAGATATATTATTATCTCCGAGCACTGAGAACCTCAGAGTTACATTTATACCACTTACAAATAAAGAAAACTATTTTTAATCTGATTTTGATTCTGATTTATTTTCTAAAAGCTGCTATTGCTTATTTATGATACGAATAACATACGATAGTTATGGTTAGCCACTGCGGCGATATGGAACTGCATGACGAACATGTGTTTCAGGATCATTTCCTTACCATGGACAATTCTCAAAGGGTGGCAGCTATTAAATGTTCTGATCACTATCCTTGTTTAACACCAACAACGTAACAAATAATATTAATCCGTCGAAATTTTGGATTACCTTTATATAAATAATAGTTTTTAATTGAACATAATGTAATAGTAATAATAATAATAATAATTGATAATAATTTCATAATAATAATCGATAATAATTTAATAATAATAATTGATAATAATGTAATAATGATAATAATTGATAATAATTTAATAATAATAATAATAATTGATAATAATTTAATAAACGAATGTAATTTTAATGAATTATAATACTAACATAGCCTCTAAGTAATTTGTTACTAACCACATATGGGTCTTTTGTTGCCTGAAATAAATGAATTTAATTTTTATTTTATTTTTTATTATTAATAAAATATAATACCTGGATGACCGAGCTTTGCTCGGTTAATAGAAATAAACGACAATTTTTTTGGTTAACGCGATTTAACTTTAAAGCCTACTCAAACCAAAGCTTAGTGTCGCATGACAACGCCATCTACTTTATTTTTACTAGCTTTAGTATAGCTGTGTTGGTAAAACAGTTACTTCATAATAGAAAAAAAGTATTTACTTCTCGCCAGTAGATGGCAGGAAGAGCCAAACAATGATGTTATATAATTGAATTATCTTTTTTAAGCTCAGTCAATCAAATTTAGAATATTTTTTTTGTTTCTTTAGGGCTCCCAAGAACAGTTTTTCTCACAAAAAGAAGGAACTCAAAAAAAAGAGAAAAAATAAGAGAAACGGTCGGTCCGACATTTGAACGCAGTTTTACTACGCTTCAAGGCGCTCGATTCCTGACCAAGCTATTGTAACTTCGTAAATAATGACGAAATTAAACTGTGTATTCTAATGATATTGTGGGAGGTTTTTATTCAATGAAAACACGTTTAAAATGACTTTTTCTGAAAATAAAACGTAGCTAGATCAATTTATCGCCCCTAAAACGCCCCAAATGCAAAATTTCAAGAAAATCATTGGAGCCGTTTTCGAGATCGTATATACAAGAATGGCTCGATTTAAAGTATTAGATTATTTGCAAATAGCGCCACCTGTGGTACTAACATTAAAACTTTTAAAACGGTAGCAGTACAATACCATCTGTATTACGACGTGTGCATTAACTTGTTTACAATAAAGCGCCATCTATTACGCGTGTCTTGAACTATTTAAAACGAATTAAATATTGCCGTCTTTATTTTTTCTGTGTGTATGATGGCGCTACATGTACGTTCTACCTAATAAGTCGTTTATTTCCGAAGGGTTTAGATAGGTCCTTTTACAACATAAGAAATATTACAAAAAACAAAGAGCCATCTATGAAGCTATCTGCAAACTATTTAGAGAGATAGAAATAGCGGTGACGCTGTATTTTTGCTAGTACCTAATAGATGACGCCAAATCCGCTTTCTACATAATATTATGTATTGTTCTATATATAGTACGTTTTACATTTTCTTGCTAAGTAGCCTATCGTTATTACATAATGTTTATGGTAAATTATGCACTGTTTACGTTTACAATACCCAATCCTATTTCCCAAAATTAAATTGAATAATAAAGACAGTTGAATGATATCGCTATAATCATATTAGGTAGGTATATCGCGAGAGACAGTAATAAAAATTATGTTGGCTTCGGATGGGTTTTTGGCATATTTGGAGTCCATTTTAGATGTCAGTGGCAAACAGTTACTACTTAACATTGGGGAGACACGAAGTTTACTAACCCCATTGCATATTTAAGATATACCTACATTTCAAGGTAAACAGTAATGTACCTACAAGTTAAGAAATTTGACCTGCCGTCGCACCCGTGCAAAATATATACCTACAAAGATAAAATCAATAATTATACTAATAAGAATTTCTGCTCCCTATTCCCAAGGATCAGGGGTCGATTCCGAGGCATACAGAATTTTCAATATCACGACGTAACAAAAGACGCTGGTTGTGGACAAAATTTCAAAAATTGAAAATTTAACAAAAACGCAAAGGAAAATGAAAGTCAAGTTCAATTAGCCCGAAGATAATTTGGGTTTGAGGTTGATATTCAATTAATTTGAATCCCCAACCCATTCAAAGCTGGCCGGACTCATTAATTTTTGAAAATTAGCTTCGGACTGCGTTCATTATTTGCTTTTATAATTAAATATTTATATTAATTAGATAAATGTATTTGAACATTTTATTATAAACTGGCTGTGCCCGTGACTTCGTCGGGAATGACTGAATCAAATCAAATAACTTCTTTATTTGTTAATCAATTTAAATGAAAAAACTAAATGTTAAGTAAAGCCCATCACAATATAATCCTGAAAAATGCATTCAAATCGGATAAGCCGTTTCTGAGATTAGCGTGCACAAACATATAGATAAAATCAAAACATTTTTTTGGGTTCTCTTGCGTGTATAAAGGCACGCCATTATAATTTTTTAAATATATTTGCCATGTACTATTTTAAACTGATATTATCGCGGAATCCATACATTATGCAATATAACGGGTACTCACGATTAACGATTTTTGATTTTTAATTGCCGATATTTCGAACCAGTTGCATGGCTCGTGGTCACGGCGAAACTTCGGTGGTGGGGGAAACTGTTGCCAGCTGCTAGTGACAAATTAATCTATCTACCTTACGTCTAGTTCGTTTTTCTTTTTTGCGTTCCATATCACGACACACAATACTAATTGTATCTATAGGCACTAAACTTACTGTGAGTACCCGTTATATAACATAATATATTTGCCATGTACAGACAGCAATCAGTTATAGTTTTATTACATGTCTAGATATAGACTAGCTGTGCCCGCGACTCTATCCGCGTTTGAATTTTATAATTATATAAAATTATAATAAACTGACGTTACAATGTAGAAATACTGTCCAGTACAGCGAGCAGCCCTCGCGCATGCCACCACTGCACCGTCACGTCGAGTGCCTCCCACCAATTATCTCTAAATATTATAAAACAGATAAACTCAAAAAATACTGGACGAATTTTCTCACAGTTTTCAATCACTCTACTTGATTGATTCCTGAGGAAGGCTTTGGTGCCTAATAAGTTAAGATTTTTTTGTAAATTGGGCGAGAAGTTACATAGTAATTCAGTCGTCAATCATCATTCATCTCAAACGTCTGAAAAACGCACGTAAGATCGGACATGCTGACGGACAAAAAGGTAGCAAGTAGGCATTCAGAAGAACAGTTGGACGAATGACCAGATGCCCAAACGAACAGTCGGTTAACCGGACAGACAGACAGCCTAACAGACGGACGACGGGTGCCCAAACCTAAACATATAAAGCTACGCATTACATTTGATAAGAAATACGACCGCGTGTATCAGACGTTCATTAATGCATGTGATCCGTCTTCATTATAATAATAATACGAGTTTTACCAGACTTGTTATCAACAAACTTCCATCGCCATTATCCGGATACACTGATGTAATTTGAGAAGCTGTTAATGAGGTTAAGACTGAAGAATTGATCCAGAATATTTTCTAATCGAAATTACATGTACCGTTGAATTTTAAGAGATTAACTGATATTCCGTATTTAAAGTGTTTGAGTAGGAATAAATATTAGTTACAAAAAAACAAAAAAAACACGTTTTTATAAGCAATTCAACTAAAAAAGGATAAGAAAAATATATTGCACTGTAAAAAGCGAGAGGTGCATGGTGTCTATAGGTCACTGAAAAAGCACCCCACGCATTTTTACACCGCAATATACATAGTTTCTTTTAACTATTATTTATTATTCTTTTTTTTCATATTATTTCATTGTCCAGTGTGCAGTTTCAAATTAATCTGGCTTCTGGAAATTGGTGAAAATTATGCTCAAAGAATCCGTTACATATATAATATGTATGTAGATACAACCCAAGCTAATAAAAGCGTACTTAAAATAGAAGTTCTTAAGTTGTTAAAAACCATTTTGCAACAATCCGTTACCCCAATGTATAACCTCTAAATATTATAAAACAAAGTTCCTCGTGGTGTCTGTCTGTCTGTTTGTTCGTGATAAATTCAAAAAGTACTAAACGGTACTCACAATTTTCAACAGAGAGAGTGATTCTTGAAGAAGTTTTCGGTACATAAAAAGTTTACTTTTCGTAAATCGGGCGAATAATTAAATACTTAAATTCAATATAGTAATTCATTAGTCATTTGAAACTGATTGATTCTAATTGTTAGTATTTGCAACTTTGTAACTTGGAGTGGCATGGCCGACTATGGTCCACATATCCCCCAGCTATGGCTGAACAATGGGATTTAAAAAGATGATAAATTATCAATTCATTTCAAACTTATTGATTTCACCTATTATTCAATACTATTTGTATTGTATTTGTACAGTAAACATCCTCTAATCCATATCTTTAATCCTGGAGTAATATGGCCGTCTATGGTCCACATATCCAGCTATAGTTGAATAGTAGGATATGAAAAGACGATAAATTATCAATTCATTCCAAATTTATCGATCTTACCGTCTCTCCCACTATTCAATATCAAGCGCTGTTGCTTACACAGATTAATAATCTCTCCGGGACCTCTGACCTCCCGCCTCGTTTGTACCGGATACATCGAAGCCTCATTTATAAAACCTCCATTATTCACCAGCTAATTCCTCGAATCGATGCGATCGTGTTTAACCACTGAGAGCGCCGAACTGAAAATTAATCGATGTTTTGAGTAATCGAGTTTTATTTTGCGTGCCGCTCGTTTTAAGTGTAATGGAACTTCTAACTTTTTTTCGTATGTATGGGTGTATGTATATATCTATGTATGTACGTATGTATGTTTGTAACGGAAACTTTGAACGTGATTTTAACGTACTCCAAGATGTCAGAATAATTAGAAACTTTACATACTTCTCAAGGACTCATGACATTGCAATAATATGAAAAAAACAGAAAAATAAGTAATACTAAAAATAAACAAAAAACACGTTTTGGTAAAAAATACAACTAAAAAGTGTAAATAAGAGAAAATGGATTACAATTTAAAAAAGGGCCGGGTTATTTTTCAGTGATCGATTGTATTTTATTCTGATTTACACTTTTTCCTTGATTTTTTATGAAAGCGTCTTTTCTTTTTTACTATATTTAACATACTATTTTTTTTCGTTTAAAAATCGTAAAACAACACATTTTTGCCTTTGAAAATAAACCTAAACAATATTAAATTATAAAAATCAACATTTTAAACATAATTATTATAAAAAAAAACTTAAAAATAAAATGCTGCATCCACATTACTGTCCTCGGGATGAGTTCCCACGTTTTCCATTTTTCTTTTAACTATTATTAATTATGTTGGAAGAGCAAATGAGCGTGTAGGCTACTTGATATAAAATGGTCTCTGCGACACAACGTTTAGCCTAGTTTAGGAGTTAAATTCTGTACGTCATCCATAAATGCGTTACTTCACGTTAGTACAGGTTCGACCATTTATAAACGATTCGGTCTTTCCACGCAACCAACTTTTTTATGTCAGAAGAGTAGTAAACGAGCATGCAAACCACCTGATGTTAAGTAGTCGCAGCTCATAGACAAACCGACTGAAATCCTATCTGAGCTCAAACGTAGATACGCTGCTACTCCGGACTAAGATGGTCGCCTGGCTTCAAAGTAGCCGGCAACCGCACCTCATCAACCAAAACAAATAATACTTTACGGATTATGAGGGCGGCGGTGGTAATTCCCCGGTCGAAATATATTTCTCCCATCTTTGAACTTAACATTAGAAATGGTTGAAATAGCACCTCCCTTACAGTTTCGTCCTTCCAAGTCTAAACTATATTTAATATAGCAGTAGACTGTGGACAGTAAATAGTGTCGCAAGTTTCTCAGTAGTACAAGCTATGAATGCGTATAGAACTACTTGTAAGTTTCTATTTAACTTCTCCCGCTTGCAAGATTAAATGGCTATTGCATGTTCTTATGTAACATATTGACACATTTACAAATGTGTCAATTATTTTTTATTATAAATATAAATATAGATTTAATTTGTGCTTTAATACAAATCACAAGATGTTATAAACGACGTATATTAAGTTTCTTTTTATTGTCAGAAAAGTAGCAAACGAGCATACGATCCACCTGATGTTAAGTAGTCCCAGCCCATAGACATCCATGTACAACAATAAACAACACCTTACTCCTATCTGAGCTCGTACATAGATACGTTGCTCTTCCTGAGAACTAAGATGGTCGCCTCGCTTCAACGTGTAGCCGGCAATCGAAACTCTTAATTTCAGTTCATGTTTCTTAAACGGTTTCAAAATCATTTAAAATTAAAATAACGTTTGATAAAAAAACCGCAAGAGATATGAAACTTAAACAACCCTTACATCGTGTTCGTGTTCTTAAAAGGGATTTACGGATGCCGGAATGTGTTTGGCGGATGTTACATTTTGCGGACGCGTATTTACAGTTAGACGTTCACTGAGAAGGTGTCGCCATAACCATTTCTAGTGTGAAGACAATTATTGCGCTTTGAAATGTGCGGTTGCTTGCATTTGCTTAAAGGTGGGAGACCTATAGTTCGACCGGAGAAGTACCACCGCCGCCCTCATAATCCGCCGTAAAGCATTACTTGTGTTTCGGTTGGCGTGCGGTTGCCGGCTACACTTTGAAACGAGACAACCATCTTAGTCCTCAGGAGTTACTGCGTGCACATTTGCTGCTTCCATTGAATAATGAACATTGTTATTCAAAATCAAAATTAAAATATTTGTATTAAAAATATTTTTGAATACAAAAATTTTTTTGTACGTCATTGTATTACTATCGACATCTAGTATCTTATATTTAAAAAATGGCGAAATAAACTCTATTAATATTCTTAATAGTAAATAAAAATTCTTTGAGCATTGTTTAATTTTTAAGGCATTATGAAAACATTAATTACCAATAGCAATATTTATAGCTATTATCCGCATTAACAAAGTCGTCTGCACCTTCATTACCTACTTTAGTAACACCGACAAAATATTTAAAACGAAATGCGGATGTCAATGCAGATACCAAAATCAAGCGGAAGTTCCGAGACGCATGCGAATGCGAATCCGAACTTCCCTAGCCCTTATTACGCGGAGCGTACGATATAGAAAAGTATTAAAGGCTCAATCTCGCTTCGAAATTGAGTTATGTGAATATGTTGCTTTCCCCTCGAAGTAATTTTAAGGGCGAAGGTGGGAAGATTCATGGGGAGAATTCGTCTTGAAAATTTATTGTAATAGCTTCGAAACGCTGGTTAAAAGTTGATTCATATCACGCATAGAGATTTGCAATTGCTATTCCACGCGATATTTAGTCCTACGTTTAATTGGATTTGAAGTTTATACAAAATATTACATGATATTTCGTTTCTTATGTACCATATATTAGTTTATTGAGAAACTATACCTTAAATCAGAGTTCCCCAAACTTTTTTGTGTCGTAGACCCCTTGCCATGTTTTTCCGTGTTGGGTAGACCCCCTACTTACCTG